>MU271810.1:0-22780 GCA_021432655.1 Atractiella rhizophila
GTCAACGGACAGTCCGGTCCGAAGCTTTCCAATCCGTCCCTTTCATCAATCCCGTCTCTCATTGCACTCTTCCTTCGGCTAGCTTCTCCCACCGACATCTCGTTCCTCCCACCCGCCACCTCCTCAACGCTAATATCAACAGGACCCTCCTCCAATGCTCCTCCAGTCATTACCGATCTCGTGTCCTCCATACACCTACGGTCCCTCGAATGTCTGAACAACCTTTTGATAGTCGTCGCTCGTTCTGCAACACTGCCAAAGGAATACGCATCCATATGTCAAATGACATGGAAAGAAGTTGGTCGCATAGCCGAAACCACCCAGATGATTGAAGCGTTTTCCGCGAAAAGCGGTGGCAACGCGAAGGACAAAGGCAAGGACAAGGAGGAAATGGACATCAAACAGGAGGTGTTAGAAATGTGCGTTGGGTGCTTATGGGCGTTGGCACGAGCAAAGGTAGACGAAAGCCTCGGCTTCTCTCCTGAAGAGATCGAATTTGTGAAACGGCTCGCTACCAATTCTAATTCTTCCTCCATCAAGTTGAGAGCTGTTGGGACACTTGGTTGTCTAGCATCGCGGACTGGTGTATCTATTGCTGAGAACGAGGTCAGTAATCTACTCATCAACCCCACTTAATCCTTACTTGATCGGTATAGGCTGTTGGAAAACTTCTGTTCTCCTTCATCTCTCAAGTCGAACTGTCAATAAAGGATGTGAATCGACTCGAGGTTATTCTTCAGGCGCTAGACGAGATCTTCGATGTGTACGGTGACGAAACCAGGGATTATGACATCGTTTTCCGCCGAAACGATTTTATTGTTTCCTTGCGAAATGCTCGAGCTCAGCTCAAAAAAACTGTACGCTCGATTGTTTTTAGCAGGTCAATGTGCTCATGTCTTGTTTAGATCAAGGGTATTGACAAACGGAAATATCCTGGTCTGCGAAGCCGTGCTGAAGGCGTATGGACCAATTTGGACGCGTATATAGAGTATCGGGAAGGATTGTCATTCCCACATGAGATGAGCTAGATACATTGGTTTCGAGGGTCAACAAAAGTATGAAGGTACATTTAGTGCATGTTGTAAACGGTAATCAGACAATTGAAACTGGCAACTAAATGCGAGAATGAGAACGAGAAGCGCAACAGATTTGAGAGCAGAAGTACAAGCGAGGACAACATCTATACACAGTCCAAGAAGATAAAAAATGGGAAAGGAAAGTATCGAGTCAAGCTGAATGAAAAGGAGATGAAGAAGTGGAAGATAACGTTCCCCAAGAATCTGAATCTGGGGACCATTGTTCGCGCTCCCGATTGTTCATAGTCTTCCACTCTTGTTGCTTCGTCCAAGTGTCAATGATGGTCTGCAACCGTTCCTCAATTTCGCACATCACTTCAGGCTCGCTTTCCCCATAAGTTGCAAATCTGGGTCCCGGTTCACCTCCACACTTTCTTCCACTGTGCCAGCTTCTTCAAAGAGGTCTCGCAATTCCGGCCAATGCAGGATATGGTTCTGATGGATGGCAATCCATTCAGTTGAGACCAAAGGATGATTTCCAGCAAGAAAATCATGAAGGATGGCACGAAGGTGATTTGCCTAGTTGTATTGTAAGCAAGAAGGATCATTAATCATTTGTGGAAGTGGGATGGCGCACAAGAGTGATTGTGTGTTCAGCTCTTTGGCGATCTCCCAATGCATACACCAGAGGACCGAGATGTAGAGCTACTCGAAGTATTGGGAGAAATTCGAGAACTCGGTCCGCAAACACAATAGGGTCTTGATAGGTTTCCGTAACAGAAATTTCTGTTACCGATCATTCATCATTTAGCAGACTTGCATGATTCAGGTACGCACCTCTGAAGAAAGGAGGATCCTTTTTCAGGTTTTCTAGCGTTTCAGCCGCGCTGGAAATTTCAGAAGCTGCGAAGATGATCTCCGCTGGAGTGAGAGGTCGTCCACGGTCGATGTCAAGTCGGCCATCAAAGAGTTGGCAAATAGAGCTGGTTGTTACAAATAAGCGTACAAGTGGTTGCACTTGGAAGGGACATACAAAGCTTGGGCTGAGTTGAAGACGATCACATACGGGTTGTATTGGAACGGATCCATTTGATCAAGTGGGTATCAAGTTAGACAGGATATGCGCAGAATGCTCTGGCTAGAATAATCTGGTTGAAAAGCTGGGAGAAAAGAAGTTAGGGAAATAGAGGGACCATTTATACTCTTGAAGCATGCGGAGTTGGTGAAGGCAAAAGGACCCTCACTATCTCTGAATCGCTCGAAAGGGACAAAGAGACTACATAAATTTAAGCGGTTCTTACACGGCCAGATCTGGAAAACAAAAGAATCAGATGGACCTGTCACTGATTTTCGCCCACTGGCGATTATCAGATCTATTTGACCCTTTGTTCACTGGCTCGCGTGCACGATGGATAAACCGCGTTTACACAGAGAGAGTATCAAGTAAGGTCGATAAACTTTTAAATCTACAGACCTTTTTATAAGGTGCCTTCGAAATAACGACGCAAAAAAATATTGCCATAGCAGACAGTCGAAAGCGAGTGTCAGATTGAGTGCGGACAAAAGCTGTGCCCTATCTCATTCCCGACAGCACGATCAGGGCAACATCAAGAGCATTATTGCTTAGCTAGAAAGAGAGAGCAACAGCTGAGCACATCTATTGGGCACTCTGGAAGGTCATGAAGTTGCGGATCCTGTGCTGGTAATGTTTGGCGAAGCGTCCAGAAGGCGGCATAAAATCAAGAAGTTCTTTATGTGACAAGAAGACCACAAGCTTTCCATGCGGAGCAGACAAGCATTGACGAGATCGAGACATGAACCACCAATAACGCCTTGACCTCTTTCTCCCCCAATTTCTTAACAACGGCGCGACCCAAGAAGCGAAAGGTCGAGCAGGTAAGGATTTCGGCATCTGCCTCCTCAAAAAATGGATTGAAATTGATGAAGAGCAGACCAAGGAAGATAGTCGTACCTTTTCAACGTCTGTCTATCGAGGGGAGCTATTCTCATTCTCCCTGGAGTAGAAGAAACTGTAAAACCTGACCCAAAGAACGGCGCTCCGGAAAATCCTCGCAAACGAAGGAAAACAAACGAAGATATCCCAACTCATCGTGAGAACTTAGACATTAAGGCTAGCCCTAAGCGGGTATCAGAACAAGATCAGAACGATCAACAGCACGAGGAAGATCAGGATATAATCAGTCTGTACCTCTATTTGTGGTTTGGATCAAAGATAATGGGAGATGTGAAGTGGATGAACTTTCGACGGGGTCTGATTCAGACTACACCACCAGCTGGATTTCTTGGTTTATGCAAACCAAAGGAAATGAGTACTTTTGTGACGTTGACGAGGAGTATATCCTCGACCGCTTCAATCTGACGGGACTGAATGCGGAAGTTCATCATTATAGTCAAGCTTTGGAACTCATAACGGATTCTTTGGGTGCATTGACTCTTTTCCCTGCGGTACAATCACTGATTGTGGGAGCAGAAGAGGAGCTGAGCGACGATTCACGGGAAACAGTCGAGAGCCAAGCACGTCATCTTTACGGTCTTATTCATGCACGCTTTATAGTTACCGTCCGAGGATTGCAGAAAATGGCACGTCTCCACAGATTTTATATTAATTAGAACTGAAAGCAACTTTAGATTGAGAAATACAAGAAAGCTGATTTCGGACGCTGTCCCCGCGTTCTCTGCTACGGTCAACCCCTCCTTCCTGTCGGACTCTCCGATATCTCGTATCAGAAGGCCGTCAAGCTCTATTGCCCTCGATGTGAGGATATCTATTCACCAAAGAGTTCCCGACATGGAAGCATCGATGGAGCATACTTTGGGACTACCTTTCCTCACATGCTGTTCATGATGTACCCACACATGGTCCCTCCTAAACACGTTCCCAACTCTGGCTCTGGCGGAAATCAGGCGGGAAGCAGCACTGCTGGGAAGAATAATGGCGTGGTATCTATCTACAGGTTCGGTTGTCTCACAATTTGGCATCCAAGTTGACCTTGCGTGCGACAGGCCGAAAATCTTCGGTTTTAATGTGCACGAAATTGCCAAGCTGCAGCGGTGGCAAGAGGCCCACAAAGAGTTGTTCGTCTCTCTTATCCACCATAAGGAAACATGGCTAATTCAATGTTGCACGTTAGGCAAGCTGCCAGGCTAGAAGCCTACGAAAACGAAGGTTCAACTTCTGAATAAGTTTGTCTAAGATGAGTATGGGCTATCTTCAACTACCGCAGTTAGCGCAAGCGTCTTCCATGGAGTATCAGTCGTCTCTCATGTTCTTCTTTGGTTCTCATGCAAACTCATGTCGTTCTGTAAGCTCATCAATTGGGCTCAAGTGATGAACAAAACGTAGTCGAGGTTACATGGGGAATTAAGTATTAACCAACTTCTCCTATTTAACAACAATTACGGTGGGACAAACCATACACTCCCTGTCTTCTAACGAGGACCGTGTTGCATCATGCCATCTTGAGAGTTCGATCCGTAAGAGTTATAACTCGGACCTGTAGATTCTGTCGTAGTCGAAGCGGGTCGGAACCACTGTGCACCTTGTTGTGAGAACTGTTGGGGAAAATTCTGATCAGGGGATTGAGGTTCAGGATGCGCTATCGATCCGAAGGATTGAGCGGTGTGAGGGGCGAAATCAGGAGCTGGAGAGGCTCGGTGGGGCAGAAGGTGTGATGCACCATGCGGAGAAGCTGACCCAGTGCTCATTGGGGGTGTCCTGAACTTTGGCGTCTCCTGTCCTGAGACGTTACCGCTGGTAGCGGTGTTTAGGAGCTCGTTTTGAAGGTACAGAGGCGGAGCACCGCCTTCGATCCAGGCCGAACGAAGGGAGGAAGTGAGAGCGGGAATCCCGAGCAGGGTGAAGGTGTAGAAGGCCCAGAGTTGGATCGCCACGAAAAGGTCACCCTATTCCACGTTGAGTACCTTTTCCCAGTGACTTGGAGAGATACCCACATTTAATTGCCCTCGAGTACCAACAGCGGTGATGACAATGAGAGCCGAGCACCATGAGACGGTACATCCGAAGTAGACGATGCCTTGAACAGTCAGATCGGTAGCAGCAATCTTCATCAATCGGACTATCCTCGCGCTGTCAAGAAATAGAGCAAGATTTGAATAAACCCATACCCTTCTGATCAGAGCCTTGGTAAGAGAGCGCAAGGCCCTGCTTGAACGAGAGCTCCTTCCAATCCTGCGCCAGCTTCTCGTGCAGTTCCACTTGCTGTCGTAGCTTCTTCCTCATCCCGAAAAACGCTACTCCACCCACGCTTCCGAGTGTCAAGATGACCCATGCGAGTATAGTAGCATAATCTATGCGTTGCACAAGCACACACTGGTTTGAAGAATCTTGCAAGTCTTGCAGAGGTGGGCCAAGGAGCGTTTGAAGGTCTGACGCGAAAGTGGCAAGATTGTTAGTTTCGGCCAACCGCACCACCTCGTCTTCTAGTCGCTCCCACTTGTGGTACGCATCATCGCACACAGCCGAGACCGCTCCTGCTAATGGCCAGAGCCAAATGAAGTGCAGAGCCGGGACAACGTAGGCGGCGACGAGAGAGCTGAGCCGAGTCTTACGTCCAGTCGTTGCCGCGAATTTAGATTTTTGGATGGCTTGTGAAGTGAACTTGGACTCGATGAGCGTACCCAGACCCTGAAAGCAATCAGATCCGCTTTCTCGCAGCACTGGAAGGGAACAGCCTACTTTGTACCAACCAGCAATGTACAAAAACGTCCCTGAAAGTGCACGTCATCAGACTTCGGCATTGGAAAACGGAGAAACACCACGTACAGCTACCAGCACGAAGGATGTAAATTCCCTCGTAAGATCCGTTTCGTTTTCCGTCCAGGATTGCAATCGTCTTCCATATTGCAGCTTGACTCAAAATGAGGTAGATGGCGATGGGGCCAATGAACAAAATTGGGGTATTGACAACAACGTAACCGTCTACAACAGTAGATCAGTTCCACCCACAGTGCGCTAGAGCGGACACCAAAGCAGACTCACCGACTCTGCGGAAGAACGGAAGGGATTTTCGTCGTAGCCACAAGCTACCACTAGCTGTGAGCTAGTTCAAGAAGGGAGGACCTCGAAAAAGCTCACCAGGCAATGGCAAGGAGGAGGAGAATGGCATAGACGACGCTGATGAATATGAATTGTCCTTTGGCGCTGTCTGGATAAGTAGGAAAGAATAAAGAGTGTACGACGACCGCTATCTCTTCCCACGGATTCGAGACTTGTCCAGCTTGCGTCTGAGCGACGATTTGAGCGATTTCTTCGTTGGCGCTAGGCATCGCGGATCACTGGACCTATGTACCGTGACGGAAAGCTCTATGACTGGTTGGTGGCCAGAGGAATCGGAAGGGAAAATGACGTTGAGCGGTGGCTTTTAAATGCACGGCGCTGGGACAAGCGAGGTGCACAGTCTACGGCGTGCCTTTCCGAAGGCAATATATTGGTCAATAGGCCGGGAGAGGGTCGAGAGAAGGTGAGGGAGAGGGAAAGAGGTCAATTCGGATGAAAAGCTGCTTACTTTTTATTTTCGTAGTGGCTGTCCAAGGACCCAGCGTTGTTAACATGTGCGATTGGCGCGTACCGCGTGTCATTTAGGCGCCGGGAACTCTGTTAGCCTTTGGAACAAAATTGTGAATGCCGCGGGAGTTGCGGGAGAAATACTGGTTGTAGTACCCTTATGGCTGTTGGCAGCCTCAAAATTAAAGCAGCTCAGAACTGTAAGGAGTTTTATTTTGGGTGTATTCCGTTTGTCCTGTTTTCGCAAGAGAACCGTAGCTCTGGGCTTAAACAAGGTAAAGGAAACCACGATAAAGTTTGGTCTGAACTTCGTCTTCAGTGAGCAAAGAAGTGAGCAACCATTGAGAGCATGTTGATGAACGCAGAGCTTCTAGGGCGACTTACTGATGCTCATTGTCACCCTACAGACCATCCGGAGTGGGAAGAAAACGCATCGAAAATCGCGGATGTCAAGCTTGGAAAAGTTGGTCACTTTCTCGCTCTTTGCTTGCAAGTCGAATAAGGGCCTGTTTGTAGATTGTCGTCATGTCTTCTACCTTGACAAATCAAGATTATACTACAAAACTCGCCAATATATTCAGAGACAAAGTCGTTCCTTGTTACGGTGAGCTTCATCATGCTGCCGATCAGAGGAAAGGGGACTCTGATCTATTGATTGTAGGTGTTCATCCTTGGTCTTTCTTTCCTAAACTCCTCCCAAAATGCTGAACCCAAACGCAAAGGTTCGCGCATCACATATCGCTCGAAAATCCACCTCCTCCGAAACGAAAACATTACGAAAGCGTGTTCTTCCCTAAAAACAGCGATGGCATAGTCGAGGATCAAGGTTATGGTCAGGAGGACCTGGAAGAAGTTATTTCTCAATTTCCAGAGCCTACATCCCTACAGGACATGCTGTCGACTTTGTGGGTCCCACGTTTTGTTGAGCGGTATAACATTTTGATGGCGAAGAACAGGAGGCAGAACCTGCTTGATCACCCACAGGCAATGTTAGGAGAAGTAGGTCTCGATCGTAGCTTCCGTATCCCACGCGATCTCTCCTTCGATCCACATTCCGATGAAGCGCACGGCGTGAATCCAACAGTTGTAGAGGTCGCATCCTCCACTGACGGCTCAAATTCAAACTCGAAACCAGCTCTTCGATTCACCAAGCTCTCCACACCAACAGAACACCAGTTACAGATCCTTAGAGCCCAACTACACCTCGCGATAGATCTCCAACGCAACATCTCCATGCATTCCGTTCGTGCTCAGGATATCACGGTTCAGGTTCTCGATTCGCTTGGAGAGTCCAGACAGGACGATTGGTGGGGATTTGATGCAGATTTGGAGTTCGATGAGAATGGGAAGGAGATCAAACCTGATCCAAGTCAGAGATGGAAAGGCGGAAGGACGCGGAAAAGAGAAGGAGGCAAGTCATTCGCTCTCAACAATACAAGTTCTGACAACTGGAGTAGGTGTCAAACTTGATCTACACTCCTATGGTGGTTCAGCGCAGACAGTGCAAGCGATCACAAGAAGTACGTCTCTCCCCAACCCAACATTTGGCCGCGGATGAAAACTTTTGAATAGAACATCCGAATGTCTACTTTTCTTTCTCAACAGTCATCAACTCACGGTCCAGCAAACTTCCCAGTCTCATCGCCTCTATCCCAGAAGACAGACTGCTGGTGGAGTCTGACTTCAACAAGATCGATCAATTGGACGAGCAGGTCGAAGACATGGTTCGTCGGGTCGGTGAAGCGAAGGGATGGAGCATCGAAGAGACTGTCGAGCGGATGGAGCGAAACTGGAAGGAGTTCAGCGAGCGGACAGACTTTTAAATTGTGGTCAACGGTTTCAAGAATCTGGAGATGTTGTAGAAATGAATGGAATTGATGTATTTCTAAACTGATTTTTCCACTTGATGCTATTTGAAACGCACGGCCACGCCAAAAAGTTGTGCTATGAGAAAAGAATGTAAGAAATGTAAAGTGAAAATCAGCCCAAAAATACCGGCTCGGGAGCGACATCTGATATCCATCACTTCCAACGAATTTGATTTGAATGCAAGACAGATTCCGCCCAGAAAGACTTTAAACAAAGCCACATAGATTTCCATTCTTTTTATAGTTTTTTTTCCAGTCCGAAGCATGCTGATGAAGAAAAGGGGGATAAAACACAGGAAGGATTATTATCTAGGAGGTTGAATGAGTGATAAGCGATTGATTCACAGATGAGATGAGTTTGAGCTTTTGAGCTATCTAAACTTTCCATCGTTCAAACATCGTTCAAACATCGTTCAAACATCGTTCGATCCCTTCTTCGCACTGCCCAAGACGTTCAGATCAGCCGTGACGCCAGTAACGGCGAGAAAAGGGAAGGCGCACATTTCAACGTCAGCCTTGACCATCTCCTCGATCAAAGCGTCGAACTCGACCTTCCTCTTCCATCCAAGCTGCTTCTCAGCCTTCGCAGGGTTTCCGTGAAGGAGTTCGACTTCAGCAGGCCTGTAGTAGGCAGGGTCGACGCGGACAAGGACCTTGCCCGTCTTCGAACATTTTCCGACCTCCTGTTCTTCCTTTCCTTCCCAACTATCGGACAATACTCGTCAGTAGAGATTCCGTCAATGAAGCCGCGGATAACCCTACGTGATGTTGGTGCCAACCACTTTGAAAGCCTTCTCAACGAACTCTCGAACGGGGTGAGTCTCGCCAGTGGCAAGGACGAAGTCCTCCGGCTCTTTCTGTTGGAGCATCAACCACATTCCCTCTGTGCAGCACGTCAACAAGATTTCGAGAATGAATGTACCACTAACCAACATAATCGCGGGCGTGACCCCAGTCACGCTTCGCGTCCAAGTTTTCCGAGGTAAAGACAGTCTTGGTTGCCCACGTGAATCTCAGCAACAGCCCTGGTGATCTTCCGGGTGACGAAAGTACGACCACGACGAGGACTACACCATCAAATTAGTCGACTTGACTTCTTTGTGAGGATACGGACGATTCGTGGTTGAACAAGATGCCGTTGCAAGCGAACATGTTGTAGGATTCTCCTGGAAGCATGGAATGCATCAGCATAATCCCAAACTCATAGAATGAGAGAACTCACGGTAGTTCTTGACAATCCAGAAACCGTAAAGCTTCGCAACTCCATAGGGACTCCTAGGGTAGAAGGGTGTAAGTTCGGTTTGAGGCGTCTCGACGACTTTTCCATAGAGCTCGGAAGTGGAAGCCTGGAAGAAAATACATGCATGATGAGCATTTCCATCCGACAAATGGAAAGGAGACGGACCTGATAGAACTTTACAACATCAGTCAAGCCGCAGGTTCTGATGGCATCCAGAAGGCGGAGCGTTCCAAGAGCGTCGACATCTCCCTGGACGACAATCAGAAGCGCTTCTTCGAATAGAGGGAAACGCGAACCGTGTACTCAGCCATGTCGAAACTGACTTTGACGTGACTTTGAGCAGCGAGATTGTACACCTCGGTGGGTTGAACTTGAGAAATGATGTAGACCAAGTTGGTCGTATCCGTGAGATCACCGTGGTGCAAGACCATGTTGAGTTCTGTCATCGCATCACCATGAGTGAATGCACACTGGCGAAGATGAAAAACGCTAACTCTCAGAGTGAATATCTTTGTAAAGGTGCTCAATCCTTCCGGTGTTAAAGGAAGAAGATCTTCGGATAATTCCGTGCACCTCGTATCCCTTGGATAGCAGAAACTCGGTCAAGTATGATCCATCCTGGCCAGTGATACCTTGGAATGCAATCAGTGGAAGATCGTCGACAGTCCACTATGAGCGACTTACCAGTAAGGAGAGCGACCTTTCGTTTTTTGTATTCAGAAGGTTGGATCTTGTCCCCAAGGTTGATTGGAGTGGGTTTGTGCATATGAAGAGCTAGCGAATCAGTGGTCATCAGCAAGCTGATCTTAGAGAGGTCTTGCACTTTGATAAATTGGGGTGTGCACAAGGACAACACTAGAGTATTAAGAAGGAAGGAAACCAATCCGGCCAAATCTGATAGATTAGAGCTTGCTCAAGATAACGGCTCCCTGTTTTCTACCTCGCGAGATCTGCAGATCGAATGACCAGATATCTGCCTTAAGAAGATGGCAATGAAGCAGCAATAAGGGCGCATAAAGGTCATCCAGCACAAAAACTCATAGTACACTCCCAACCCAATCGTTCCAAGAATCGCGAGAGATACTCACAAAGTCTGGACTGGTGTCCACCAGACACCCCAGATGGATTGGGAGAAAGAGTACCGAATCGTGACATGATGACGTTGTTGGGATGGAGGTATCGAAGGTGTTGAAAAGTTTTTAATGCTCTGGGAGGTGATTCCAATGATCGCACTTGGTTGTTGCGGCAGCGATTTTGTTCACCCTTCTTGTTTTGTTCGATCAGCATAGACTAGGTTCCGCTCAAGTTTCACTTTCTCCCACTATGTCGCAAATGGCGCACGACTCTGATAAACTCATGCACGTCCCATGAAGCTTCATATGTTTATAAGGTGCACTGGAGGTCCGAATCGGTCTCGAAGGGTTTCACAAGGCAAGCAATCTTTCTTCAATGTCGCACAAACTTGCATGCATTTCCAAACATAAAACAGCGGGTGAAACAATCTACATGTTTTTTGCAGGTGACGTGGGGTATCATTCCACTTCCAAAGCCTTCATCGTGGAGACTTCAACTTCTCGCGAACTTCCTTCTGTAATTCGAGCGCCGAAACCCTCTTGAAGTTAACAGAATTGACATTAAGAAGAGACGAGTCGTCTTTGGACCTTGACGGCTGCTTCTCCATCGCGCTTGAGGTGCCTGAGAAGGAACGACGGCGGTGGATTGGAGTACGAAGGAGAGAGTTGAGGAGGAAGGTGAAGTCTAAACCTACATCTCGAAGCTTCCACGATGGAAAACATGAACACCAATCGCAGGGTCCTTCCGAAACTCGACATGGAGTGCTTACAGTGATTGAATGGGTCATTGCAATCTCAATGCACTCCTCCACAATTTTACTGTTGTCTTCCCCTCCAATACCGTAAACTTGCCTCCTGAACATCTCAGCGAAAAGCTCCATCTGCTGTGATGCCCATTTCACAAAACCTGGAGCAAAGTCGTCTTCTCAGTTACGACGTCAACAGGCAACAAAGAACCGTTTGACACACCACTTGCCATCCGATGATCCTTGAAAGCGGTGAGGTACCACTCTCCAGTATTCTTCACCATCCCCATCCAAACCATGGCCAGTTCCGCCACATAATGCTTGATGCCTCCACCAGGTGCAGCGTGATCGCCACCAATCCTTGGTCCGCTCGCGACCCACTTCACTCCCCGTGCTCGCTTCCTTACCATGTCCCCGCGGTTCTTGAGAAAGGTTTCTCGCGCCTTCTCAGCCTGTCCGAGGCGGAGGAGGAGGGAAACATAGGAGACGACTTGAGGACGGTGGATGTACGGCTGACCGAGAGCGTCGAGGATGGAAGAGGTCAGGAGCGTGACTAGAGGAGCTATCGCTGTGCGGAGCTGATTGGAAGATGTCGAGGAGATAGCGGACAGCTGGGGATTGACGGATTTGCCTACAGATCTGTTTAGGAACTATCAGAGGGGCATCGAGGAACTTGCAGGCTTCAATGACATCAACTGCGTCGTCCCACTCCCGCAATTTCACCTTGACCTCCAACTCATGACCCAAATCATCAATCCATGTCTCCCCTTCATATCCCAACTGTTTGCCTATTTCCAGCACTCCTCTCTCAATATCTTTGCCCTCCCCTCTCCCCCTTAAATCGGTTTTGACTCCCGAGTAGCTACTTCCAATATTGTCCTTCCTTTTCTTGTTCATAAGCTCTTCTGCAACCTTCTTGAAAGCCAACAAGAGCGCTCTCTTCTCCTCCGCTTTTTCTGTGCGATAGATGAACACCACTCTTCCCTGCTTAATCTTCAAAGCGTTGGTCAAACCTAGGAAAGACAATGAGGTGGATCCATCCAGTATAGGAAAGAAGAGAAACTGACTGCCTCCATCTTTCATATCTGTCACCATTATATCCGCTAGATCAAAGCAGCGATCAGCGACCAGTTTGCCTCTGCCCTCTCCACCAGCAGCGGCCCTCTTCTTTACCGCTACGAGCAAGGCGTCATTGAGCAAGAAGAGGTGGACACCTTGTTTGGGACGGTAAGTGGCCGAATTGAGCTCGATGAAACCAGGCGATTCGGCGATGAGATGCCTGCCAGGTAGAGGCGGGAGGAAACGCTGAGAACCTTCTACGCCGGACCAGAGCGCAGAGAGTTGCGAGCGGTACAAGGCTGCGAGATCGCCTATGGAATTGCGGTTCGAACGTCGATCTGCTCGGGCGCGTCCATTAGTCAGTCAGAGGAGAAGGTTGTTGGAAGTGGAAGTGGAAGTGAACTAACTCACCGTTCATGCTCGATTCCATCTCTTCGAATTCGCTCCCTATCTCTGAAAGACTCTCCGGAATCTTTTTCCACTCTTCAAGCACACTTTTGAGCTCTAAAACGTCATTTTCGAGCGTGGAGATCTCTTTCGATATCGTCACGAATTCGGAATAGTTCCTGTAAAGCAGTAAGGTCAAACATTGAACCCTCTCATTGGAACGTAAAGGGCGAACTTGAAAACGGTCTTCTGCATCTCTTGAGAAGTCTTCTCCGCTTCTTCCTTCAGGCTCGCCTTGAACATCCTCAAGTTCTGAACCTGTGCCTCAGAAGCGTTAGGGAGATACCTCCTCAAAACTACACTTCTTGTCAATTATCCAGCCTTCTCAGGAAGAAGAGGCAGGACGCACAATCGTCTGCATTGAACCCATCTGCCGCCAACGCATCCGTATCAATCTGCACCTTCCTCTGCTCCATCACCGGCGCGGTTCCAAGCACCTGTCTAGTGATTCCGGGTCTCACGCCCTCCAGGCTCTCGAGGAACTCTCTGGGTACATCAGGCACGGGAACGCTCCCTCCAGCTCCTGATCGAAAATCGGGCAAATTGAAGGTGTTGCCATACGAGACTGACTGTCTCTTCTTGAGGAGGGCAGCGCCGATCTTGGACGGGTTTTGAGGTCTCGGAATAGCCGCGGGAATGGCATTCGATGACGGTTCGCGACGACGGTCGTCTCGCCGTGGACGTGCTGGTTGCGGTTGGGAGTCCACTTCGCGGCGTGTGGAAGAAGAACCGTTCGAAAGTGGAACGGTCGGACGAGGGGGGTTGCTTGAAGAGTAGTTCGAGGGGCGGGAGCGGGTGGTTGGTTGGGACATAGTAGCTTGGATTCAGGCGCTCTGCCCTCCAATTCTTGCTCCTGCTCAATGGCTCTGGCTCTGGGTAACTTGAGTCCAAGGCGATGGTTTGGCCAGATTTGGTGGCAACCAACAAAGTTGAGATCTTGCCTTCTGGGCAAATACTGTAGAGTCATAGGTGTATGTTGGGCTTTTTGCTATTCACAGAATGATTGTTCTCTCTTAGAGTAATGGGAGCACAGAGGCTGGGAGGTGTCAGTAAATGCGCGTAAAGAGTTTGTTGAGCATGAAAGCTGCGCTCAGAAATCATCCGAAAAAGACGCTCAATTTCATGTGAAGACGCGTCACGACCCGAACCGCGAAAGGGATCAGTTTATTCTTTGATTTTTCGCAAAAAGGGTCTGTGAAAGCGCATCAAACTTCGAGGGAGGTGCATTCTGCTCGACGTCATTCGATCCAGTCAACTATATAATCAGATATAATCTCATTGCTATAATTTCCCGTCCCGTTCAGCAAAAGTCGGGACGCGCCTTGTTCTAGCGTGTTTTTCGACGGGATTGCCAACCAGCCCTATAAAAAGGGAAGAGCTTGCCCAATCCTTTCGCTCTCTCAACCACCATCTTCGTTCTGTTTAGTCCGCGTGAAAACCCCCTCTCCCTTTTACAAATCACAGGTAACAGTCCAGCGGCATGTCTTCTCACAAGAAGTCCAACAGCCTCTCGAGGAGCATTCGCAGGCTTTGGGGAAGCGTCGACCTCAAGATATCGACAAAGGCTAACCAGGGTCCTCCGTCCAAGTCCGTCGACGTCACGAATTCCGATTTTTGGGCCGATAGGCAGGTTGTGGGAGTGGATCTGCACGGTGTGAAAGAAACGAAGAGAGATGCGAAGGACGGAAGCGTCAGTTCAGGCTCATCTGCCGATGTGGGTACTTTCATTGTCGCATTCCTGTCGATACTCAGTGGAGGAATGGCGGCGACAGGACGAATCAAGCCCTCGAAACTCGACTTCGACCGGTTCCACCTTTTCGGTCTGTTCGACCCCTCCTCGCTCTTCGATCAGCAGTATGGGAAGCTCGCCTCCTCCTCTGCCAAAGAAACCGCGAGCGTTCTATACCAACTTGAAGAGACCGGTCAAGAAATTGTCGTTGTCATTCAAGTTCTCGCTCAAGGACGTCGAAGAGGATTACACGCCTCAATCCCGACCTCGCCTACGCTCGCTTTCGCCCCGATGCCGTTTGACGCTCCGCTTCTCGTCTTGAAGGAACCGAGAAGCGTTGGTACCCCGGCTGCGGCTCAGCCTATCGTCAAGGTAGAAGGAGAAAAGTTTGCGCTCGTCGCTGGTTCTCCAAAGGAATCCGACGAAGTCGTGGAAGCGAGCGATGACGCGATTGGAGAAGAGTCGAACAGCGACGCGGATGCTTCGACTGATGCGTCCACTTTGTTTTCCAATTCATCGTACGTCCTTTCTAAGATTTCTGAGGACCGAAAACTCACATACATATGGTACGAATAGGCCGGCTAATACGTCCATTGATGTTTTCATGGACGAAAGTACTTCCTTTGATACTACTCCTACCTCGTATGTCCTCTTCTCACTCCCCCTACCTATCGAGTCTAACAAATTGCACTGTAGTGTCACTTTCAACGTTCCGATGTTCCCTCCCCCCTCTTGCGAGGAACAAGACTTGGGCTTCGGGAACCTTGCGATCGTGGACGATGACGATGGAACTCCTATGTCTCCTCTCCGCTCTAGGACTCAGCTGTTCAAGCAGCAGAAGGACGAAAGGAGAGAGACTCCCTTGGATTTTTCCAAGTTGTTGACGCACTGAGGGAGCGTCTCAAATCCTCTTTATTCTAGGGGAAGTGTAGATGATGGATTTTTTGGTCAACAATGAACTGTTTGTTGGGCTTGTCTGCTGGGACATTCGCTTGTTTTCTTTTTCCAATATTGAAATTCGCTCTCTGTTTTGAATCCAATGTGTCTGATATAAAGCTCACTAATTCGTGTAACTGACTCGGAATAAACGTGTTTCAATATTACCGCGAGAGAGCACCAGTATCACTGAGGACACTACTTGGACTGCAATCATGGGAAGCATGAGCTTCGCTCGCATTTACGATATGTTATTCGCGGATGCGCAAGAGTTCAGCATTATTATTCCCTCACCCCCAAATTCTCGGTTCAAAACTGAATCTACCATCTTCCTCTTCCTCTTCCCTAGCCACCCACAGCCTCTCTCTTTCAATTTCCATCTCAGCAATGACGTTTCTCAGCGCTCTCCTCTCCCACCTTCCTCCGATGAAGCCCGCATAAAGCATCGTTGTTCCTCCCCATCCTATTCCGACACCAACGAGTACAAATAGCCAGTTGAAGGCTTTGTTAGGCTGGAAGGAGGCGGCTATGGCCACGAGGGGGATGGATACAATAGCAAGGTAGAAGAGGGACATCTGGGTGTTTGCGGCCTTTGAGGAGGAAGAGAAGGATCTGGCGAGAGCGTTCAGAGAGGTGCTCATCAATTCGGGTGTGAGGGCAGTAGGTCGACCTGGTCCTGAGAGTGGCTCGGACCTTGGAACAGCTTCACCTCCTGGGAAGGAAGGCTTTGTCGAGCCTGCTGAAGTCGTGAGAAGCGAGACACCAAACACGACTTCAACGCCGAAGTGGTCTGAATAACTCATGCCCCCCGTCTCCGGTACAGGTTCGGTGAGCACTACCTTGGTAGATTTTGGTTCTAGGTTCACGCTTCCGACCACATCCTTCCTCGTCTCCTCCTTGGGCACGAACAAGCCTGAATTGCGAAAGAGGACATAGTCCAATCTCTTGCCTCCCTCCTTCCTAACCCACTCTGGAAAGACCTTATACCGACTAAACGAGTTCAAGGGGGAGTCGCAAGTTACGCCGTTTAGACGGACGGCTTCGGAGGAAGAGCGTGAGGGATGGGGAGCTTGGGGGTTTAGGATGGGGAAGGAATCAGAGAGGTGGCCGTGGGCGAGGAGGAAGCGGATGACGTGTGAATGTGGAGGCGAATTGAGGTCTCCAGTCTTTGAAAGAAATACGACGATATTCAATTGTTGAAGAACTGAGGGGAGAGGAAAGACGTACAACTATCACGCCTCTACCGCGCTCAGAGGCAGACCGAACGATTTTGCCCAGTTCCCAACATTGTGCTATCCGATGCGCTCTCTTCCACTCCTCCACGTGTGCACCTTCGTCTCCATGAGGCGCATAAAAATGCGTATTGATCAATTCAAGCTCCACCTTGGTGCTTTCCCCTCTCGAAGTAGAGGAAGAAGGGGATGGGATGTCCAGCGAAATAATGACCGAACCTGCCGCTTTTCCAACATGCCAATCTCCTTCTGCGACATGGAGGGGGTTACCGTTGAGAGGATAAGAGAGGATGGACGATGAGAGCAGACGATGACGAGTCAATATTGCGAGACCTGAACCAAGAGCACCACTTTAAACGAAAGCAGTCAATCCATATTCCATATTCCAAGCAGCTGCACAACGAACCTGTAGAACCATCGCCCATGTTTTAAGCCAACCGATTTGGCCCGAGTAGATATAGTCAACCAGTCCTCCTCGCACCAGAGTTCCTGCAAGGCGACGAGGTCATATCCACCGTCTCCCTCATCTACTACTGCAGCAGAACCTGAACCTGAAGAAGTAGAATGCGACGGCCGTGACGAGGCATTAGGAGAAGAGGAAGAGACGATGTATTCTGCTATTGCGTGTATCCGTTGACGACGCTGGCGAGAGACATATTTCAATCCCCTATTGAGAGTAGTCAGTTTCCGTAGCGTCAGATTTGCACGTCAAGTCAACTTCGTTCTCCTCCTACGACAGGGAAGTGAGCAGCCACAGTCAACAGCTTGCTCGTGATACGGTACGCCAGATAATCGGTTGGCAGGAAAAGTAAAAACTGGTGAAAGCAGAAGATGGTACACTGATGGGTTTGAACGGGAAACACACCAGCAGTTGAAAGTAAGGACTCTAAACTTCCTCTCTCCCTCTCTAAACGGCACGTCCTGAACGCTAACATCCGCTTCTGCACCTTGCGAGTGCTCGTCCTGTCCCATGTCCAGTCGTATGTCGATGGGTCGGTATCCGTCTTCGAATTCGGCAGAGAATCGACCTTGGGAGTGAGAGGCAGGAGATGGGAGGAGGGGGAGGAGGTCGACGCGAGAACGTGAATCCAGATTGCGTATTATACGATGGAATCGTTTGTTTATGACTGCCTTGAAACAGTTTCAGCTCCACTCGTAAACCTGTGACTTCTGTCAGGAAACTACAATGTGCTGCTGTTGAAGTTGACAAGAATCGGCGGTCGGAAAAGGCACTGGTGTGGTCTTTGCGATATTGAGGCATGCTCTGAAATTTGTTGCGAGGACTGGTCAAGAGATACTCCACTGGCAGACGGCCGAATTTTCTTTCAACATCCTCAGGCTTGTAACGATGGACGCATCACCAAAAAAGGTGACCAAAGTAAATAGAGAACGATACGTTATTGAGGAACGCTATGTGTGGTGACAGATTCTATCAAATAAATTTAGGTAAAAGCGCCAGTCAAGATGGACGGGAGATTATCACAGCCGAAGGACAAGTTGAACAAAGACACTGGGTCGAAAACAGGACACAGACCGAGCGAAATACGAATGGAGGTATAAACCGATCACAACCCCTCATCGATCGAAACAGTCTTCACACAACCATCCCTAGTCTTCATATACCCCTTCTCACAAGAGAAAACGGTACAAACTCCCTCCTCACATCCGACTCCCTTCACGCCTTCAATGGCGGTGCAATCCACACCACCTCTTCCCAAACACCCACCACAGCTCTGCACAGCGTTGGAGGTGTCGATACACTCGTATCCTCCGTCTCCAGAGGTGGAAGACGAGGCGCTTCCGAAGTTGAGTGGGCAAGCGGTCTCGGAGAGCGGGCAGCGAGGGTCGATCAACACTTGCGAGATCATGGCGGAACGGTGTTGGAGAGCACGGGCGCGCATGGATGGCGTCGGGTGCTTGCAGGTGTACTTGTGTTTGGCGGAGTTGTAATGGAGCGTGGTTCTGTGAAGATGGTTGATGACCTTTTAGGGATCTGGTTGTGGAAGAAAGGGAGCACGTACCCAGGAGGACAAACGCAGTCGTCACCTGCAGCATTGAGGACGAGCGGGTCTGCGTTCAAGACTTTTCAGTAATGCGATTTCATTAAGGAGAGCAGAGACAGACCTTTGCAGAAGATTCCACAGCCTTTGTGCTCGGCGCAGACAGCGAATCCACGATTAGGATGGCGAGGAGGATAGCAAGCCACGACATGGTTCTGTCGTTTACAAAGAAAAAAACCTCAATATTAGAAAAATGTTGATGGAAGGAGGGAAGACATACGGGAAAGTTGGAATGCTCGCCTCTGCACTTGCAATGACCATTCTTCTCATTGTAAGTCACCACCTCATCATGCCTGCAGATACCACAATCACTGGGAATGTGCAGGCTAGAGTGCACCACGGGTGAGACATGCTCGAAAGTGGATAGTTCGTGAGCGCTGAATGTCGACGCTTCGCCAGCAAAAGAAAGTGTAGCTGTAGAAGCCAAAAGAATGAATGATTTGAACAGCATGGTCCTCACTGGCTGGTATGATGAACTTGAACCGTCTTTTTTTTCGAAAGAGTGAAAGTGGAAGAGAGAGAAAACTGTTCCTTGGGAATGAAGGGTTTGAAAGGAAGACGCCTTTTATTCGTTCCCCTGTCCCTCCAATTGCTTCCCCCATGTCTGCAGCGACTGTCTCGGGTTTGACAGAAAACGGGAGATTCTAGGAGAAGAGAATGTCTGCATTCATTCAATAATTGTGTTCAAACCGTCGGTAAACGTCCAGTAAAGTTAAACAAAGGAGGCGGAGTGAGCTCGCTGGGGCTCCATGAACGTCCCCTCCTGACAACTGGAAGCAAGGGATAATGTCACGAATATTGAACATTGATGCATAATACATTGGTGTACAGCCAAAAGGCAGAGCAAGATCTTGAGAAGTCTGCTGCGAATAGGGTGAGCTAATCGATATCAACATATTGCAGGCAGTATGAAAGGCAAGAAGAATATTCTTGACGTTGGAACATTCCGAGCTTTCGGAAGAGAAGAAAGAGAAGCAAGGGCGAACGTGCACGCAAACAGCCGATAACTCTCGCTAAAATAGGAACTGCAGAAAGCAAAGGTTTGTGGCGGGGTTTGTATGGACCCTGTTTGGCCCTTTCATAACTCGAAGTATTGCTGTTCTCGCAGTTGATATCAGAAATCATGAGAGAATGTGCTTTTATGACACCTAAATCTCCCTGGTACGAACATCCAACATCCGCTTAAGTACTGCAGATTACTGTCAAGCTATCCTCAAGGAGGACTCTCGAGAAAGAAAGAAGATATTCAAGTTGAGGGTGAAGAAAGGAAGTAAAAGAGATGCAGACGCACTGGAGCAAGGTTTCACAGCAGGTAAAGCCGAAGTTTTGCTAAAGTTTCGGAACGTCGGCGGGACAATACCAAGTTCGACTGCGTGCGGTCTTGTCCGCTCCCAAGACTTACTTGAACGACCTGCCCATCCTCAATCCATCAGTAGTTAAAGGGTCAAGCTGCTAATACGCCGCGGAGCACGGTTTCGGTAATATCCTAGTGCTTTTAAATTCAGGGAACGGCGAGAACTCTGAGTGAAGCTCAAGTGATCAGAGTAGACAATTGGGACGACGGTAAATGGTGAGCCATCGCGAAGGGCACAATCATTGGGAAAGGGAAAGAGAATGAAACATGAAGGCGTCGTTGGGTACCCTTCCGTACGAGTTTGCTCAAAGGTGATTTGAAGAAGGTGGGGTTCATGGTTGCTGCATTTGTAGGCCGGAACTGCTGCCTCAGCTCGTCTATCACCTCGCGTCTGCTTCTCCCATAGGTCCACCGAACGTCCTCTCCCTCATTTTAGTGAACAAGAAGTTCTACTATGCTCTCTCATTTTCCAACAACCCTCAGGTCTGGGCTTCCCTATTCGACATGCGCTTCGATGGTGCGGCCGTTCGTCGTAGAATTGGGGATTGGCGTGGTGGTTTAGATGAAGGAGGAGTTAGTCGAAAGAGGAGGCACGGCTGGAAGGATATCCATATGGAGGAGGGAGAGATGGAGAGACAAAGGATGGTGAAAGAGGTGGGGAGTAAGGCGGTGGAGAAGGCGGAGAAGTCAGCCATGGGCAGCCCGATGAGCGTTGACCTCGTCCTGCCACCTTTCGAGCCTGTTGGAAAAGGAAAGGAGAAGGAAATCCAACTTCCTTCACCGGTGTCTCTCGATGTTACGCCCCCATTTATTCACACACTCACCGCACGCCATGTCGCCCACGAATTCAGAGCTCGCTGCCTGACCCTAAAACGGATCAAATATCGGGTGAAGCGAGGAGTTCTGCTCTCGCATCCGGAACATCATGTAGATGATGGAGAGGAGGAGATGTTGAATATGTGGGATGAGAATGAGGATGGAGGATTTGAGGAGTGGGGGATTCAGGATCATGAAAAGAAGTTCCGACTGTCAGCACTGTGGATGAAAGCGAAGGAAGAGCTGAATGAGGACCTATGGAGGATTTATTTCATGCTTCTGGAGCATGGTCAGCATTTTCGAACATGCCAATCTGCCTTGCTAATGCCCCGTAACAGATGAGAAGAATCTGGATCACCTCATCCACTATGCCTCTTTCTCTCAGTTTCTCAACATCTACTTCCGACAAGATCTCCTCGCAGCTGCTTTACGACCTGGGTACCCCAAAGATACTACAGAGCGATGTTTGGCGCTTTGGTGTAGTTGGCTAATGGGCGAAGGGAGTGAGAAGATTGCGGAGGAGTCGGCTCAGGAGAGCGAAGAAAGATTCTTCGTGCTCAAACCATACGTGTTTGCAGCTCACAATGTTCGGTTCTCCCTAAATTCTGTTTCTGACGCACTCATATCAAGCGATAGTTTGACGCCTTTCACGCCTCGTGGACGAGTAAATACCTACCTGCGCCACAACCAGTCACTCAACCCCCTCCTTCAGCTTCGAGTTTACACGTCTCTCCCACCCGTCCCACGCGCATCGAACGCGTCTCTTATTTCTCCCTCTCCTTACCTTGCACACCCCCTCTCATTTCCCTGGCCGCAACGTATTCTTTCTTCGAACGCGTCGAAAGGGACCCTGCCCTGGTCCGGCTTGCAGGTCTAGATCCCCTTTCAGCCATGACGCTGCAACAGCCTCAGCGTCCCCTCGCTCCTGGAAAAGTTTCGGGCATGTTGGAAGGTGCGGGCGGTTCGAGAGCTAATCCACTTCGACCGCCGATTGGAACGAGGACGAGCGCCTTGCATGATCGAGATTGGGCGAGATTGGTATCTTGTTTGGATCCACAGAAGAGCGAAGGATTACCTGATCTCTTTTTTAAAGGCGCTTTTGAAGGCACTTGGGAGGGAAGGTTCAGCTTCTTCGACTTTGATAGTTATCGTGATATGCTTGGAGGGGAGATGATCAGCTTATACGAGGGTCCTTTCGGGTGCCAACCGCAGGTTTGGAAGTTGGAAGAGAAGCTGGTAAAGGTTACGGAGGAGGAAATGGGCGGCAGCGGTAGTGCGCTGAATGCCGGATACGAGCTTGGGGAGAAGGGGAGGACAAGCAGTGAAAAATTCTCCGCAGGGGACAGAAGAAGAGTCCTTGCTGATCTTGGCTTCGTGGATGATGGCCCGAAGGCGAAGAGAATGAAAAGCGCCGGATCCACTTCAAGCTCATATCGAACTGCAGAAGATGCTGAATCCGTTACCTCCGAAACATCGAAGGAACGTTACGAGATTTTGCTCAGCGGCACGGTATGTCGCGTCCTTGGCTTCTTTCCTGTTGCTTCAGGAATTAAAATTGTGTTGTAGGGCCATTCAGCATGGGGTCAATTCATCCTTCGTGGCCGTGTTCGCTCTTGGGATGGACTGCTTTCTCTCACAAAAGAGTACACACCCGATGGA
>MU271811.1:0-15384 GCA_021432655.1 Atractiella rhizophila
GTTTTGTGAGAGATTTTGAGCGGAGAAGCTATCGTAAGTCCTCTCGCAGGTTACTCTGGGTTTCCCTCCAGTTTTCATCCGTTCCCTCCAGCTCTTACCAATCCCATAAGCCCCTTCCACAAAGCCGTACTCCTCCCTCCCCAGGTTCCCAGTGTCCGGTGTTGTTGACCGTCCAATAACTAACAAACCCGTTTCTCCCACTCCCTTGACCAATGGCAGAAAACGGAATTCACGCGCCGCCAGGAAACGCAGTTTCAGGAGAACATCCTCACTTGAAGGCGGAAGGAGAGTCTGAAAGCCCGGCTGTTGTCAAAAAACGCGCAAGGTCAAGCGAGCAAGAAGAATCGTTGGATAACGATAGGGATATCAAGAGGCTCAAGGAGGAGGAAGGGAGTGTTGCAGCAAATTCGGTGGTGAAAGAGGAGACCGTTCCAACTGCCTTTAATGGTGATTCCAACACTGAGTCTGCAACGCAAACGTCCAACGATACCTCTGCACCTGTACCGCCTCCTACTACCACTAACGGCGCTCACGTTTCCATGACCGAATCTGAGGTAGCGTCTGCTCCCACTGCCGCTACATCAAATCAGCTTGCAGCAGTAGGTGACGCCACAGTATCCTCAAACGATGCGACGGCCCCGTCAGAAGCAGCAGCCCCAACTTCTGCAACCGGTGATGCAGCAGACCCTTCTCAAGCATCTTCACCTCAGGGGATCGTTGACCCCGTAGCTCAAGCAGCTCAGGATGCGACTACGGCATCAGCACCTGGGACGGGAGTTGGCATGTTACAATCACCCCCCATTCAAATGCGCTGCCTCATAGTTACTCAAGACGCTTCAATCATTATTGGAAAGGCTGGCAGGCATGTAAACGAGATTAGGGAGAAAAGTGGCGCTCGGGTTACCATCAGCGAAGCCATCTCTGGCAACCCAGAAAGGATCTTGAATGTTGCTGGCCCGCTCGATGCGGTATCAAAAGTAATGAATTTACTCCATTCCAACACTCATTTCTAAGCCGTTCATGTATAGGCTTTTGGATTGGTCGTCCGTCGAATCAATGATGAGCCTTATGATATGCCTTCGGTACCTGGCTCCAAAGCTGTGACAATCAGGTGCGCTATACCTCCTTCCTAGTTTTGGTACATGTCTAATACTTTGGTAGGTTCATCATTCCCAATAGCCGAATGGGTTCCGTCATTGGGAAAGCTGGAAGCAAAATCAAGGAGATTCAGGATGCCAGTGGTGCCAGGCTTCAAGCTAGTGAAGCAATGTTACCTGGCAGCACGGAGGTATGTATGGCACATGTTGCATGGGTCTGAACATGTACTAATCTGTTTTAATTAGCGCATCCTGTCCGTCTCTGGTGTCGCTGATGCAGTCCACATCGCTGTCTACTACATCGGTATGGTCATCCAGGAGCATGCCGGCGCCTCGACAGCCACAAATCAATCATATCGACCAGCAGGAGGTTCCGCTAGCGGATCTCGTGGGGGATACAGCGGTTCGTATGGCCGTGATGCATACACTCCAAGTCCGGCTGCCCCTGCTGCAGGGTATGGTACTGCTGCTAGCAGCGCTCCAGGAAGTCAAACCCAACAAATCTTCATTCCTAACGAGCTCGTTGGCTGTATCATTGGAAAAGGTGGAAGCAAGATCAACGAAATCAGGCAAATGAGTGGGAGCCATATCAAAATCTTGGAACCTGGGGAAGGTGGCGGTGGGGCGAACGGCGAACGAGTACGTTTTTCTGTTTCCGATACGTTTGCCATTTTTAAGTCTGGTCGCTTCGGTTGCAGCTCGTGGTCATCACTGGTCAACAAGCAAATATCCAGATGGCTGTTCAGCTCCTTGCTCAACGGCTGGAAATAGAGAAAAACTCGAAGGGTGCCCGTAAGCTTTTTACCATCTGAAGAAACCATGGTGCTGACTATTGAGACAGCGAGATATTGAGCATTGGAACGCTGATGTATGCATTCCTAAAAAAAAGCCATTTATACATTTCCTACTTAGGCACTTCGACGTTTTGTATTTCTTAGGGTGTACTGGTCACTGCTGATTGCGCGTTAAAATTGTTACATGTCTCGCAGCTCCAGAGTCCAAATAACAACTTGCAAATCACATTCAGGTAAAGCTGGGAACTGCTTGGTTGTCACAGTCCAACGCGTCGACCCCGTCGAGGAGTTTTGCCCACTGAGCTTCTGGGGGTGCCAAAATCCATCCCAGCTACGCGCGGTGTGGCAGTCACCTGCTTCTCCGCTTTCAGCTTTTCCACCCTCGCCCTCTCCAGCCGGTCCAGTTGGAACTGGGCTTGAAATTGAGCTTCGGCATCATCCGCAAACTTTTTATCCGCCATGCGACGGTCACGTTCGTCAAAATGCTGCTCTTTGACCTGCAATACATGTTAAAAACTCTCAGTTATCGCAAGCGATGGCAATACCGAGAAAAATTTGCTCCCCAATTCAGCGAGCCAGTAGGGATCCACACTTGTGACGACAGACATGTACTCTTTCGATGTCAATATGAGTTCAT
Organism: Atractiella rhizophila; assembly: GCA_021432655.1. Classification (NCBI taxonomy): domain Eukaryota; kingdom Fungi; phylum Basidiomycota; class Atractiellomycetes; order Atractiellales; family Hoehnelomycetaceae; genus Atractiella; species Atractiella rhizophila. The sequence goes on from MU271811.1 coordinate 2,529, forward strand.
GATAAACAGTGTAACTACGGAACTCCAATGATCCGGGTGGTATTGAGAGAGATGAATGACTCACTCTGGGAGGTATCCTAGACCATACAGGGCAGATGTGGGATGGAGATGCATCGGAATGCCGGTCCTGCAATTCATATATTCTCCGATGCCTTTGACTCGCGCGGCCTGATGAAAGTAACCAGCGCAGATGCATTTTCTACCCAGGTAAAGCAATCAGTCATACTGGCCTCGAAAGTTGAACTGCGCTACCTGATGATATCCCAATCAGTGCCACAAGATACAGTGTCTAGGTTTTGCTGTTTCATGATGTCTTCTAGCTGTTCTCGTACTTCTCGTGCCTTTCGCATGATTTTAGCGTGGAGAAAATGTTTCGTCGCCCAGTCGTCTCGATACCTGCAAGATAGTTTTAGCCGCAACGTCATATTGTAACGAAGCTTACCCATTGCTTTTCCACTGATTGTAGCAATGTAGCAGCGTCAAATGATCACTCTCCGGTACGAAGAACTTTTCCCTCATTGCATCTGCTTCGTCCGCTCGTTCTTTCGGGCGATAGAAAACGGAAGGTACAGAGAGCATGGAAACAATGGTGAGCATCTCGGACGAGCATTTATAATCGACCGATGTAATGAGAATCTTAGCCAACTGTTGCTGACGTCAAAAACAATAGGGCTCAAAGAAAAGGGCTAGCGCACAGATGGTTCCATGGGGAACTCACACATCTTGCGACCCAGAGTCGTTAGGTCGCCGGTATTATCGAGCGCTCCCAAGACCCACAATTGGTACATGCTCTTTAGGAATGTCAATACTAGTTATGGACCGGAACTATACGCACATTGAGAATGTTAGCCTGCGGAGGAGGATCCATAAAGTCAAATTCTAAAAGGTTTTTAACCCCCAAAGATTTGAGCAGGAGGACTGTGTTGGCTAAGTTGGTCCTCTGAATTTCAGGAATTGTGTTCGGAAATAGCTCATCCTTGAACGCCATTTCGGTGTAGAGTCGATAACAGGTACCGCTTCCCGTCCTGCCAGCACGTCCCGACCTCTGGTTCGCATTCGCTTGACTAATTGGCGTTATTTGCAGGGCATCCATACCGATCTTCGGATTGTATACCTTCAACTTGCTGTACCCAGCATCAATGACGAACATAATGCCGTCAACAGTAAGTGAAGTTTCTGCAATATTCGTGGCAACGATGCACTTTCGCCGCCCGTCCTTTGTAGCCTCAAAAATTTTGGCTTGCAGATCGGCTGGCATTTGTGAATAAATGGGAAGTACGGCGAGGTCGGCAGCGTTATCTACTTGAGATAAACGTTCTACAGCAGATGTTAAGGCAAGGTCCATTCAGAAATCGAGCGTCATCATACCTTGAATAACTTGACATGTGACTTCGATATCCTCTTGACCAGTCATGAAGATGAGGATGTCTCCAGGGGGATGTGTGATGTGAATCTGAAGAGCTTGCTTCACAGCACTGTCGACGTAATCTTCGCAAGGCGTTTTACTGAAAAGAATATCAACCGGGAATGTTCGACCAGGTATGGTGTAGCAAGGTGCGTCATCATAAAACCTAGAGAACTTCTCTGCATTCATGGTCGCAGAAGTAACTATGAGCTTGAGATCTCGTCGGCGTGACAAAACTGTGATCTTCAGTAAGGAAACAAACTGTAGACAAGATCTCACAGCTTACCTTTTCGAAGGAGACCCATCAGGACGTCGGTACTCAAGCCGCGTTCATGCGCTTCATCAAGAATGATGACACTGTAGCGATCCAGGTCGCCCTCGTTCAACGACTCTCGAAGCAAGATTCCGTCCGTCAAATCTACCACAGTTTAGTCCAACCGTTGTTTCACAAAAGTAGCTTACACTTGATGACCGTACTATCGCTGGTGCAGTCCTCAAACCGAATAACATAACCAACTTCCTTCCCGAGCTCGCACTAATAGATGCTCGAACCTCAAGATAAACAGATTAGTGAAAGACCCACCTCCATTTCTTCGCTTACTCGCTTTGCCACACTCATGGCGGCAACCCTTCTTGGTTGCGTACACCCAACCATACCATATTTTGTATATCCGTCCTCATGTAAGAATTGAGTGAGCTGAGTGGTCTTTCCACTACCAGTCTCGCCGACAACAATGGTGACTGGTATTCCGGTGAGAACTTGAAAGGAACATAGAAAAGACGAACCTTGGTTCTCGCGAATAACTTTCAGCAGTGGTTCCCGGCACGCAAAAGCAGGCAGGTACTGCCGTTGCTCCTTTAGCGATTTTGTACGTGCAAAATGGGATGTCCCTTGTTGAGCCTTTAAGTGGGACGCAAATTTGTTCTCAGAATTCCTTTCTTTCTTGTCATTGGCCTCTCCTTGCAATGGTCTGTTGAGCTCTTTTTCTACTTTCTCTACAATCCTTTCATCAGAGGAAGATAGCATGAAATGGTAAGCGTGCCTGTTTCAGACTCCTCTTGCTCTTCCTGCACACCCATGATGTTGCCCAGATTAGTGCCTCCCAAAGCAGCAACTTTAGCGGAGGCCTGCCGGTAATATCAACTTCACTTAGAGGCTTTGAGCATAAGGCGTACCTTTTCTCTTTCTTTTTGAGCCCTTTTATCCCTAACCAAGATACTCCCCTTCTTTGCAAAAACGGCTAGGTCGGACGTGGCATCTCGGATAGGATTCACGGTCTCCTCGCCAAGCCTCGTGAAGACCACTCGCCCGTCAAGAAATGGGGGTTTGAGGTCATGCACTAGGAGATGAACGCGAGTTTCCTCTGTATCTTCATCTAGGGTATCCAGGTCAATTTTTCGCCTTTGATTCCCCAGTCCGGAAATATGCATGCGATTTTGTTCCCAAAGATCGTTGTCCTTGTTGAATTGCGCTTGTCGCGCGGTTACTCTTTCCTTCTTAGCCCCTGCTCCCCCATTGTTCTCTTTTGCTTGAACTGCAAGTTCCATCTCTCGCAGATAATCGCTTTCGTAATCTCCATCTACAGCAGTACTTGAGAATTCGTCTCCTCCATACCAGTCGCGATCGAGCCGCATCTGCTCCTCTTCCCATTCATGGGCTCCAACCCCAGCTTCAAGCGGCGTCGGCTGTGGAGAAAGCTCCTCAGGATATTTCGTCCCACGCGGCGTATCCCACTCCCTTCCTTGATGACGAGGTGTTTGATCCCATCCCATCCGGGTGGTGGCTGGCGTCGAATCCCACGATCGCTGATGCATGGATGTCTGTCGGTCCCATCGACCACTTCTATTCAACCTTTCCCTGAAGCCATTCAAGGCGTCAGCCCCTCGTCCCGCTTTTTCCTTCTCGTCCTTGGAAGCAGCGACAGCGTCTTCCTTTCTTCTCCTATGCTCCTCCAGCCTCTTCCTTGCTGCCTCTGAAATACTAGGACCATGAGATGGAGTGTCGGGTATGCGCAAGCGGGTGTTTTCTTTCTTCGCATGTGAGGGCAGCGCTGGGACTTTGAATCCTGAATCCTCTTCTTCTGAAAGCTTTGTTTTCTTCCGCTCCCTCTCCTCCGCTTCGAAGCGTTCTTTCCGCTTCTGAGCGGCAAGCTTCTCTAATCCATAATCCCCGCCTTCCTTCCTGCTCAGACTAAAAGTGTGCTTTCCAGCTGCAGTCTTCAGTCCTCCCTTTCGCTCCGCAGAAGGCATCATGACTTCTTCGTCGGTCACGATCATCTGAGGAATGACACCTCCCCCTTGGCCGACAGTTCTATCCGTAGCCGAACTTGTTGAGGAAAGATTGAAATCATGAAAGCGAAACTGGTGCCAGGCTTGTGAGAGGAACTCATCTGATAACTTGGCAAGAGTTTGAGCTGCAGAAACGAAGGCTTGTTGGGACGATTTATGTCGCCGAGCAAGGTCAGCGAGGGCACGAGCGAGTACGGTGGACGGCCCAGACGTGTTTAGCTGCTCGGAGAGGCGAGTTGACAGTTCGTCTAATGGATCCATTGTGGTCATCCAACCTGTCACTACAGAACTTCTACCCGAACTTCTACCAGGACCAGGAATCCCCTGCAAATTTCGACCAACGACAAACTGCTCTCCTTCGGCCACATCCCTCCCTCATTTATCCACATACACGCCTGAAACTGTCGGCATAATTTCTGGCATAATTTGATACTGCTCTTCAGCTTTGGTTGAGTGGTATGCCTCGCTTTCAAAACTTTCAGGTGCGTTTCTCACTTGCTTCTAAGCGACACAAGCGACACTCACACCGGGTACTAGCGCGATTACAAGCACCTTGTACTTCCTGCACGAAAGTCTATTGCCTTTTTCCCATGGTTCCCCCAATACGGTGGAGGATGGAAGCAGTTACGGGAAGTACCTCTGAAGGACCGTATCCCTCACTGGAACATTGTCCCCGGCGATCGTGTGCGCGTAGTACGCGGGCCACCAGGCATGCAGTTCTGTGATGGGAGAGTAAAACGTGTCCTTCGACGTTTCAATGTCGTGTTTCTAGCAGGACGGCCATTCCAAGTAAGTTCTTCTCACAAAGCCAGCAAACAATTGCAGACCTCTGTGTACAGAAAAAAACGGTCCACAAATTCCGTTCCGCAGACCTTGCGCATCATTTTAAACGTCCACCCATCTCTTATGACGACATTCCAATACATTACAGTACGGTCAGACTAATCAAAGAGGGATCGGATGGCAAAGTGTGAGATCTGGCTATGAACCGCCGCACGCATGCTGAAGTCAGCTCTAGTAAAGTTGCTTCTCGCGTCAAGAGAGGTCCTGTTTCCCGTCACCCCAATGGAATGTTGTTTTGGAAACGATGGGGTCTCTTTAATGGGGTTTGGGAGGAAATCCCGGTACAAACGGCCCCCGTCAAAGTGAAAGTAAAGCAGGAAGCACCAGACGGGTTAGGTGAGCACTTCTACGCTCCAGTCCGCCGCCCTCCTTCTGACCACGCAAATCCAGCCTTCAGCCTGACAGATTGGGAGGAAGCATCGAAAGTTACATATCAACCGACGTTGACCCCGAAGGCGGAGATCTTGCTGGGAGGTCTTCAGGCGGCCAAGCGAAAGAACAATGACTTGCCATCTGAGATGATCTTGAACACATTAGAGTTACGGAGAAACTTGAGGCGCAATAAATCTGTAGGCCTCTAATCTATGTACTGGTAACCAATAGGTATTCAGTAGGATTTTGGAAAGCCACGGCCAAGTTCTTCCAGTATCCTCAGCGGGAGTACCCGGCAAGGTCAAAAACGCATGTTGTCGAACACTGCCCATGCTAGGGTGCATCCCAATGCCCAGGACCCCCACTCTCCCCTCTTACCTCAAAATGGCACCAAATGGGATGCACCTGCTTTAGACAGTCGCTTAGATGTTTCTTCCATGCCTTCGATCGGGGAAGGTTTTGACGAGCTCGACTTTCCTAACGATAGCACCACCAAGTCAACCCCTTCACCGTTGCTCCCTTCGGATGTTAAGGACGAAAGTCCGCTGTCTGTCATGAACCAACTTTGGGAACCTCCTCTTCCACCTGCTCAAAGAGACGAGCATAACAAGGCGATGCAATCCATTCTTCTCGGCCTTCGCCAGCGACAGCCTAACCGTCTCCTTCTTGATGGGTGGAAAGTTTTGGACCGTCTAGGAACAACCGAAAGAATAAAAAGAGATGAAGATGTGGTGCAGATGGTTCACATTATTACTAGTGAAAAACTTGACTTCCTCTACGGCAATTGGGACTTAGCTAAGAGATTTCTGTTATGGGCGTTGGAGCGATGCGGTGTTCGGGTCATTGAGATCGCATGTTGGCAACTCCTTCGACAGCTCGAAACTAAGAGGTGCATCGAGATCTGGGAAACGGCCAGTCCGCACCTTTCCAGTGTCGAAATCAACAACAAGAGCAGTCTCTCCATCGGAAACTCATTTTTGGCGAGTGTTTTAGCACACGCTTTGGCAAAGGATCGCAAATCGTTCAAGGAAACGCTTCCCCGTCTCGTGCAAAGTTGGCCAGACCTTCCATACTTGCATATTCGCTCCCTGCCTCGCCAGAAAGTAGACTCCTTTTTTCGAGATGTACCAGAAATTAAAGATGACGCCGACCGATGTCTCCAATGGGCAAAGCAAGCCATATTTGTCATCAAGCTCAAAAACGCGGAAGACCCAGACGAATATGTTCGCAGCTCCGCAGACAGTTGGACTAAGAGGAATGTGCCAAGAGATCTGGAGGATCTTTGGGAAGACTACCGCGCGGCGCTAAACGAGGGCGAAACTCAATGGATCGAGTCCTTCAAGGCGGTCGATGATTCAGAGGCGGTCGACGACTTCGCGCGTCAACTGTGGGGCAGCAGTTCCAGACCCGTGGAAGGGAACCGTCAATTGATTCCTAATGCCACCATTAATCCTGCTGTCCTTCAGGCTTTCCTGATGTGTTTCACCCAGCATAAACTCGACACCCATGCTGCGGAAGTTTGGTCGCTGATAAAGTCTTTCGGTTTTCATCGATTCCGCTCCAGCTGGTATTCTGTTCTGTGGATCAATATGAAGACTCGCAACCTGAGGAATCTCAAGATCGCAATGGTGGATATGAACCAACTGGGACTCAAGCCCGACGCATTCTGCTATGCGTTGTTGACTAAATGCCTTATGCAAGAGGCGAGAGGATCTCATGAGCTCGATTCAGACAGTCGGAGACAAATTGAACTTCAGGCCCAGAAATATATGGATGGTATCTTCCAATCGTCAAAAATGCGAGAACTAGAACGGGACAACCGATTCCACCCAATAGTCTTCACCACTCTCCTAGAAGGATTTCTACCCATGCGACGAGAGCAGGATGTCGAAAATCTCTTCACTCTCGCCAAGGAACTCTGCCGTGGATCACCAGTGGAGCTATACAACACTCTTCTTGAATTTCATGGGCGAAATAAAAATCCTGCCATTGCCATGCAGACTATGTCGATGACGTTGAAACGAATGGTTGCTGCCAACGTCGAACCAAATGGTGGGACATTCGCCATCCTCATGAAATACGGTCCACGACACGCCATCCCTTCCATCATCGAAAACATGCGTAACATGGGGCTGCATGTTTCCATTGGCACTGTCATTCAAAAATACATTGCCTCTCTGACACTGACTGGGAAGCTGGCGGACCTAGAGACTGCAGTTTATGTCATTTCGCAAGTTGAAAGTCGATTTTCTGATCGAGACGGCTCCATAATTTACACAACTTTGATGGACGGTTTTCTGAATGCACTGAAATTTGCGGCAGAATCGGAATATCACCATAAATGTCTAAACAGTGCTCTTCAATGCTTGGAACATATGATACACAAGAAATACCCTGTCACCACGACAACTTATAACATTCTGCTGTCCGAACTTTTGCAGGTTGGCACAGAAGAGACGGTTACTCGGGCGATGGAGGTTTACGAAGCTCTTCGCAAACGTCTCCAAGGGTCTGCTCGCTCTCCGAAACTGGAGCGTTCGTATTACTTTCTTCTGAGGACATTATGGCGAATGGGCAAAACGGATGAGCTGCTGAAGGTACTGTCAGACATGCGTGCAGATGGGATCCTCCCCACAACTGAACGATTCAAGAGGCTTTTGGAGCGGATATATGGTGACAGCAGCCCTTTCAATTTCTAGCTACTCTGTCTATAGATATTGTTCCTAATTACGTGCAATGCATTTTTTTAGTGTTTGGATGCTGTTAAACCATTGACAAAGGGACAAGGGTGGATGGTGTGCTCATGTGAGGTATGAAGGTTACATTTGTGATGTTCTCAGCAACAATAAATACATAATGTTGGGATCCCCAGGTGGTCTTGGCTAGTGCAGAATTTGAGGGGCAATGACTATGTCTGTTGGTAAGCACTCACTTATTGATTGATATTTTGATGCCATGCAACAGCAACATATTTGTGATCATACCTGAATGGAATTAATTCACTGTAGCCCCTCAACAGAACTAGGAATATTTGATTCGCTTTGAACATTTGCTACTCTTGCGCTACCCTTGTTAAAATAGGATGGACAACCTAGGATAATAGGCTAGCAGGAGTGATGCTGTAGAAGCCAAATCAGGCTTCTTTCGTATCAGCATGTGACACATGTTTATAATCAAAATCCTCAATATTGAACTGAAAACAGGAACGAACATAAAAGCTGATGCATGAAATGCAAAATAACTCCGGCCCACAACCGGACCATGAGTCATAGTTAGAGCAGCTGAAAATTATTTTCCAAGTTCGTCAGACACAATTTCGCTCCTCAAGTTCACTATTGACATATCAACTCCTCCTACAGTCTCAGATACCCCTATCGACTAAATTGGGATGGCAGTGCCGTTTGAAACACACTCTCTTCCTCTCCTAATCTTTCCCTCTTCCCTCTCCCACCTCTCCTGTCTTCCTACAGGATGTACTCATTCTGGATGCTTTCCATCCTATCCTACACCTCCATGACTTAGGTTTTACCTCTCTTTCCAGCTTTTTACCTAGAATGAAGAGCCTGCAGCCATTGATAGGAGCACGAAACACCTTCTCCAATCAACTTTTTTGCTAGTTTCGTGTGAGGTGGAAATTGGAATGAGCCGAAATCAGAGGAGATCTTGGGTTGCCATTTTGTGTCAACAAGCAGAAGGAAGGGAACATGGAAGCAGTAGGTATAGGAATATACAGTAATATAATTACTTTCTAAATCACAGTTGATCCAGAAGCAAACCATACCTGAAGAAAACTCCAACCTAGAGAATGCTAAATGAATGAACACGGAACGAAACAAGAACACTATAAATACCGCATCCAAAGACCATTGAACAAAATAGGGAACACTATCCTAACACCACTTTACCACTATCCAAACTTATTAACGAGCTCAAGTAGCACCAATTTGATGTTATTGGATGTTGTTCCAGTAGTATGATTTTGGCCAAGATTTATGCCACTTGAGCATCAACCCCTAAGTCAATACCATAAGACCACTAACTAAAGGAAGCATGTTATTCTAGGGCCCGAACTTTAACACACACTCTTTACCTTGGTAAATTATAAATATTAAAAGACGAGAGAAATGGACACTGGATGGAGCTAGGGGACAGCAGTTAGTGGTCAAAGATGATGACCAAGACTGCCCCTTAGGTATGTGAAATATTAAAAGACGAGAGAAATGGACACTGGATGGAGCTAGGGGACAGCAGTTAGTGGTCAAAGATGATGACCAAGACTGCCCCTTAGGTATGTGTTTCCTCATCAATCTAAGCATCTTTGACCACCAACTGCTGTCCACTGGCTCCATCCAGCATCCATTTCTCTCAGAAAGAAGTACTGGGAAGGGGCCAAGCATCTTCTACAATACATCAAACGCACTCAGAACTTATGAATCAAGTACTCTGCAGCTGGTTTTGACCTCAAGCAACCTTTTTACACCTTCTGCAATGCAGCTTTTGTCAGATGCAAGGATACTGGACATTCTACCAGAGGTTATCTCCTTAAGATAGGCAACGGGGCAGTCAGTTGGAACTACAATCCCTCGTTGCCCTTTCTACTATGGAAGCAGAATATGTCTCAGGAGTCTCAGCTGGCCAAGAAGTCATCTGGCTAAGGAATCTTCTAGAAGGAATTAGCTTCGCTCCTCAAGGCCCTACTCCCCTCTTCACAGACAGCAGCAGCACTCTCCAGGTATCCAAGAACCCTGAGCACCACGGTGGAATGAAACACCTGGACCTTCGCTTTTATTGGCTCAGACATGTTGTTGAGATGGGCAAGATCAGTCCAGTCTTCTGTCCAGGAGTCGATATGCCAGTAGACCTCCTCACCAAGGAACTTCCAGTAGCTAGTGTGGACAAGTTTCGAGTTATGATGGGTTTGCGCCCCTACCCAAGTGTCTGAGGCAGTTATGGGGCGCAATAAAATTCCTTTCCTCCTCTGTGCGGTTATAAGACGCCGCTTTCAGCCCGTACGAGGACTTTTTCCTCTTCTTTTCATTGCAAAACTAATATGCTTTCTGCTTTATATTGGGTATACATTGTACGAATTCGGTGGGAGATTATCTGGATTGGTGGGAGCGTCAAGAGACAGCTGCCCAGGTGGGAGTATTAGTTTTAGTGTGTTGTTGTTGTTTTGTTCATCTGCCTCTTCTGACTCATATGAGTCATCACTATATAGTTTAGTTTTGCCTAGGAGTGTTGGTGCTCATTATTGACCACCAACTACTCCTAGGTATGTCTCTCTATACTTTTCTAATGTCTCATTATTGACCACCAACCACTCCTAGCCTTAGATCCTTACATATTTGAGAGAATCTGATGCTGGATGGAGCTAGGGGACAGAGATTGGTGGTCAAAGATGAGGACATTGATAGGAAAACACATACCTAGGGGACAGAGATTGGTGGTCCGATGATGACCGCCTAAACTGCCCCCTAGGGGGGTAAAACTCCAAAATGAAGCAAACACAACAAAGGTGGCTGACCACACAACACAAGACCACAAAATATAACATCTAATCCAACACTCCCACCTGGGCAGCCACCTCTTGAAGCTTCCACCAAATCCAACAACCATCCAAGATAGCCACCGAACAAAGCTCCCACCGAATAAAGGCCTCATGAAATAGCATGGCAAAAAGAAAACATATTAGTTGACTGTCTAAAACCAGTAGAGAGATCCTCGTACCGCTGAAAGTGGCGTCTTATAACCCCCCCGGAAGGAGGACAGAGTTTTATTGTGCCCCATAACTGCCTCATACACTTGGGTAGGGGCGCAGACCCATCATTTCTCGAAATTTTGCAACTCCAGCAACCGGTAAAGCCTTGGTGAGGAGGTCTGCAGGCATAGACTCGCCAGGACAGAAGACTGGGGTGATGAGTCCAGACTCTACTGTGTCCTTGAGCCAGTAGAAGCAAAGATCCAAGTGCTTCATGCGCCCGTGGTGCTCAGGATTCTTGCTGACTTGCAAAGCGCTGTTGCTGTTGTTGGATTAGCTATTAAATTTCATGGTGTTGCCTTTGTGTGGTCAGCCGCCCTTGCTGTGTTTACTCACTTCGTAGTTTTTCTCCCTAGGGGGCAGTCTTGGTGGTCATCATCTGTGACCACCAACTCCTGTCCCCTAGGTATGTGTTTCCTCATCAATCCAATCATCTTTGACCACCAACTTCTGTCCCCTAGCTCCATCCAGCGTCTATTCCTCTCATGGTAGCGAGAGCAGTGGCTAGGGATTGACGGATCAGTTTTGCCACCCACTTGGTTGAAAATTTTGACCACTCAGCCATCCTTTGTCCAATCGATTCAAGACTTTGGGATCATAATCGAGACCCTCCTACGGCCCTATCCCCCCATTTCGACGAAGATCAGACGATCCAAACTCGAATTTTATCGCCATGTCTGAAGAAAGTAAAATTTTTGATCGCCCCCCTTGGAGAGAAGAACTATGGCACCTGGTCCATCGATATGCAAGCTGAATTAATGCGAAAGGGGCTATGGGAGATTGTGTGTGGAGAGGAGAAGAAGCCTGTTGATTTGAAGGAGGAAAATGGGAAAAGGAACGCTCTAAAGCAGCAGGATGCTGTTCCTCAGCCTGGAATCCACCCAGAAGGCTCATGTGGTGTCTGTCATTCCAAGATCCAGTCAGATCTGGTCCACCCTTCCAAGAAATCCACCAGCCAGAAGAGGTCTTCCACGCGTTTTTCGTCCCTAAGCGCTCCTGCCTTGCTCTTCCAGGAAGCGAGAGATGATGGCTAGGATCACATTTGGTCACACCTATCACCTACCCCCTCCTCCAGACCACAATTTTCACCCTCCCACACTCAAATTTTGCTCAATTTCGATAATCAGAACAGATTTGAGACCCTCAAACGTTCCTTTACCACCTTAGAAGGTTTCTGTCTACTCAGGAACCAAGAAATCTATCACCTTACCACCCATCTCCTGCCTCAAAACGCACTTTGCCACCCTGATGACTCAAACTGATCTCAAATTCGATTAAACAAGCTTTTTTATCGGATTCAGGCCACCAGAACTTCAGAGGAAGCCATCTTCACAACACCCAAATGGCAAATCAGGCGTCCAGCAGCAACAGGGGACGTCCTGTAGGACGTGGGAGAGGTGCAAGGAATGGTGGGGATCTGGGAGAAGGGATTGGTCACCTGTGGAGTGCTTCAACTGCCACAAAGAAGGGTCATATCGCTTCCAACTGCCCTGGAACATCTTCAGAAGGTCTCAAAAGCGAGTTGGAATGATATAAAGCGAAGTTTGGGAAGTTGGAAGATGTTAGGGAAGCCAGAGTCGAAGGGAAAGGGGGGAGAATTTGCTGGGGAGACCAGCTATGCAGCGGTAGACAATGCCATTAGTCGCCAGAGAGCTGGGACTGACTGGCTAATCGATACAGGAGCAACTTCATCAATGACTCCACACCCCCACTTCTTCAAATCCTATCGAAAACACATTGTCCCCATCAGAGTTGCGAATGGAGAGGTTGTTGGATTAGGTGTTATGTTTTGTGTGGTCAGCCACCTGTTTTGTTTGCTTCACTTCGGAGTTTTTGGCCCCCTAGGGGGGCAGTTTAGGCGGTCATCATCTTTGACCACCAATCTCTGTCCCCTAGCTCCATCCAGCGTCAGATTCTCTCATGGTAGCGAGAGCGGTGGCTAGGGATTGACAGATCAGTTTTTGCCACCCACTTGGTTGAAAATTTTGATCACTCAGCCATCCGTTGTCCAATCAGTTTGAAACTTTGGGATCATAAACGAGACCCCCTTACGCCTATATCCACCCATTTTCTACGAAGATCGGACGATCCAAACTCGAATTTTATCACCATGGCTGAAGAAAGTAAAATTTTTGATTACTCCCCTTGGAGAGAAGAACTATGGCACCTGGTGCATTGATATGCAGGCG
>MU271812.1:7301-22624 GCA_021432655.1 Atractiella rhizophila
TGGTTGGTAGAGGGCTTGACATGAGTTCGTACCGGTACTTTTCCTTTTACTCTTTGGCGCTCGCTTCACCATCCTTTACCTTACCTGGATGGCTGTTGATGAAGGTCTGACAAACGTCAGGAGTACGTTGTAGGACCTCCTTTCCACTACGTATGGTAAGAGGACCTTAGGTCCTCCTACCCTTTCTACTTACTCGGTTCTCGTCTTTTGTACGAGTCCGGTCTCGAGCTATACAAGTTCCAAAGGTTCGCCCTCTCCTCTCGAGTTGAAAGCCGGTAGTTGTACTATCCAATGCTTCGTTGCCTGTTCTTCTGACGGTCTTTTCATTTGTTAACGTCTTCGACGCCTAGTTACCTAGCATCTCGGGAGAGGGAGTTCTCACATTATCAAAGGTCCTTCGGGAAGTCAGTAGGGAACGGTTGCCCATTCTTCTTTCTTCTTTCCTTCTTCGTTGTGTCCTGTATGGAAGTGTTTGTTAAAGTCATTGACGTTGTTGGAGTGGAACGGTTACACGGTTGGTCCTTCGTAAGCACATAGGAGTTTTGACGTAGTTGTTGACCCGTAGGGTTCTTGTAGAGCTTAGCTGTTTGAAGACATATGGTTGTGGTCTCTCCCTGTAGTGGTGAACTGAGGCAAGATGAGGCTGTGAAAGAAATGAGGGGGAGGAAGGAGAGGGAGGTTTCGCTAGTAGACGGAAGGTAAGCGGGTAAAGGCGGGCTCCGTACAGTTTGGTGAGAGATAGGAGATGCGGTGGGCTGTAGTCCGTGCACATGTATCCCAATGCCCGGTAGCGGTTGTACTAATGGCGGTCGCTTAGATGTGGTATGCCAGTTCCGCTCCTCTGCCTAGTCCTTCCCTCGCTGTAAGGTACAGTAATTCGTAAAGCCCGTTGTAGAATCCTTGTAAAGCTCCCTCCTATTCGTGTGTCACTTCTCTCTTGACCTACGGCGCCACCTTCTTCTTCTTCCCTCCTTCACCACTTGAAGAAAGAACCTCCTGTCCAAGTTCCCCCTAGCTCTCTTGTTTGACCAATAGCAGGGAGTAGGACCCTCCTTCTACCTTGGAAAGTTCGGAAGTCTTACTTCTGTTCTTGGCCATTTCTTCGGCGAGTAACTTCAGGAGTTGCTTTGTGTTTCCTTAACCTCCTGCCGAAGCTTATGCTGTCTACGTTGTGACAAGGTCTGCGAGGAGGGCTTTGTCGCGTTATCTTGAGAGGTCGGAGGGCAGATGTATCGTCTGGAGAGGCGGATGAGTCCTTGTGGTATGCCAGAGTTCCCTACCTCCTACTCTCGTGCTTGCTCTAGTTCGCACATCTTGAACGGGAGCTCATACCACTCCCAACTGCTCTGCATTTGCTGCTACCCCTCTTTTACCATACGACGTGAAGTAGGTTTTAGAGAGGAGAGAGATCTTGACATTAGGTCTACTAACTGGTGTCGCCTTACCCATGTCCTTTTTCGGCACCTAGACCGGTTACTAGTCAGGATCGGTGGAACTTATTAGACTTGTACTCCCGCAGTACTCGTCTTCTTCTCCCTATATAATTAAGGTTAGGTTGGTAGTTGCAGTTTTCTTGAATAGCGCGGTTCTGAGTGTGAGTGGGACTAGCCTAGATGGTGGTCAAGATTGTAATGAGACCCTTGTCTTGTAGCTATCTCGTAATAAAGGAGGGGTGGGTGAGGTGGCGCAGGGCGTGTTGGTAGGATCGAAGGGACCGGTCCTCGATGCGCCCATCGAAAGCGTCCAACGAGCGTCCGGGGTTAGGTAGCTTGAGAGTGTTAGTTCGCTTTCTGGAGGGTCTTTTGGAATTAGCGCGCGAGCAACTGTTACGTCATTGGAGGCAGGCGTGGCCTCGCCCCTTCCGCTAGGGATTCCGCTTTTCTCTGCTTGACCGAAGATAAAGGCGCTTCAGAGCTAGAGGATGGTTCTGTCAGCGCGTTCCTTTCCACTTTCGCGATCTCTTCCTCCGTTGTATAGTAGAGTAGCTTTAAGTTCTGAAGAAGGAAGTCGGTGAGGAGTTGTCCATGACCTTCATGTAAGCTCTGTACTGCTGGTAGTTGGCGCTTATCGAGTGCATTAGGGGGTTTAATGCTTATGCTCGTCTGGTCTTTGCGTATTGAAGGGTGTGAGAGGTAGGAGGAAATGCGTCGTGTTTGCAGAGTGCTGAAGAGCTAGTGGGCGGAGTGAAGTTGGGAGCTTGACCAGGGTAGGAGCGGTGCGAAGACGGTCTTCTTTAGCTCCTTTTTCGCGACTTCACGTGAGAACACGTTAAGTTATCTACGTAGTACTTGGTTTGGTTCCTTCCTTCGAACACTCTTCAGTTCTACCGCTCTCTTCCGACCTGTTTCACTCTCACTCCGGTCAAGTTTGTCGTTCTAACACTAACTCGGTCTCCTTTTCCACTGGCTTCTAAAATTTTCCTATCTACAGAATGATCCAAATGTTGCGCGGCATATACTCTAATGTTTCCCCAGTTACAATTAAACACTGAACGTCCCATTACAGTTGAACTAGAATTACCGATAACTGTAGATTATGTTAACTTTATGTTAACTTTGTCCTCAGACCGGTATGTAATGTCTACACAATCACTACACACCACTATTGGAGTTACCCATCTTAAAAGAAAGGCATATTAACAAGATTGTATAAGTATATCCGTAGGCCCGAATGTTATAAGCGGTCTTTGATAGAATTCGAAACTTGTAAATGTAGTTACGGTCGTTTGGACGTACGAAAACCCTAATTTTCGATATAGGTTTGGACTTGTAAGTGAAAGAAGAGGTTTCCGAAGGTCAAGACCAAGTCCGTAGGTCCTACTTCCTTTAGTACTTCTGCTCGTCTTCCTCCTACTTCTCCTATGTCGACGGGAACGTTGACGTTTTCTTCCCACTCAGGGACCATCGTACTAAGCCAATTCTATGTTAAATGACCGAATAAGTTTTGTAAGAATCTTTTCGTAACACGGGGAAGACACTACGTATAAACGGAAGTCATGAAGGATTTAGCAATTCCCTTTTTGATGTTTCTGACAACCAGCTACTTCTACGCGTTGGCTTAGGTTGAGACAACTTAGGTTTTGTACAGTTAGAGAGTAACCCTTTTACGGCACTTAAAACGAAAAGAGTACTACGCGAAGTCTGATAGTAGGGGTTTTCCTTTCCTTTTCCCGACCAGTAGTAGTCATTTGACCCGCCTGAAACACTCCATGCAACATTATTGAACGAATCAGGTATGAGAATGGACGAACAATCCCGACTGTGATACACGCCAGCGGCTATCCGCTACGCAGACATCACCTCCATTTGGATTCTCTTATCATACCGTACTCCTCTGATTGGACATCACCTCCATTTGGATTCTCTTATGAGACTCCAGTGGTGGTGATGTAGAGCTACATATATATGTATACATTTTCGTGACGGTATTTGACATAGTATTCAAAGAACTTTGTACATTCTATCGATCTAGTCCTTTCGTTATTTTCCTTTTGAGCCTTTATTCTGTATGACTCGTCATGTTCACTCTTTCCTGTTATTTCGTTATTACCTCTGCCACGTCTGGCCGCTTTACAAATTCCAAACGACTCGCCGCTAATCACACTCTGTCCCCTTCCGCCGCTAGTCGCTCTTGCACTCGTTTCGCCGCTACCCGTCCGAGCACCAGGATACCGTACCATTTCATCCAGTGCACTGAAGTCTACCACGTAAAGCCATTACGCAACCCCGTTCGGACTGTTGTGGGGGTTTAAAGACTGAGCACATGCACTCAGTGCCTTAAAATTTCAATTCCAAACGCCGATCAAACCCGCTTTTAAAAAAGTCAAGATGGTGGTAGTGGGAGGCAGATGAAGAACGTTTTTTACAGCTGGCTACGCGTTGAGAAGCTGAAGCAAGACCGCTTGTTCCTATCGTTCCTCTCGTGGTAAAAGACCCTGTACCTCTTTCGCTTCCTCCACTTGAAACC
This sequence comes from Atractiella rhizophila, assembly GCA_021432655.1. Classification (NCBI taxonomy): domain Eukaryota; kingdom Fungi; phylum Basidiomycota; class Atractiellomycetes; order Atractiellales; family Hoehnelomycetaceae; genus Atractiella; species Atractiella rhizophila. Next base: position 11,268 of record MU271812.1, read on the forward strand.
CGCTAAGCGGCTACACGACCTCACCCCCTTTTCCACGATGGGAGACATACAGTTTAAAACACTACTCCACGTCCGACTCCCTCAAAAGAACAGAGTATATAAAACATACCATTGGGTAGCCGCTACCCTTCCACGCTTACCGAATACTCCGACGGTTTCCAAAGCCACTATCTGCCCAAAACAGTAAAGGAGACGTCTACGGACACCTTCCAGACGTCCGTAACGCACTACTTGAAGCAGAAACCCGGCTTGTTCGCCACGAGCAGCTCCTCCTTCGCCACTTTGAGCCAAAAGTCGGGAGGCTCAGCCGCTTACCGCTGGGACAAAACGCTTCCTTTCTTGCTCTCGAAAAGAACAGACCGTGCTTTTTTGCGAACCGCTTCCTTCTTCTCCTTGCATTTGCCCATCGCGAACTTTTATTCGCTGCTCACCGCCTCCTTTTAAACGCTCGCGTTTTTAGCTAAAGCCGCCACTTTCCTGGGCTCCAGCCCCAACACTCCTGGGAGAGACTGGTAGACCAATGACGCTGTTGGAAACAAGACGGACGTCGCAACCCCCTAGCTTTAGGCAAGCGGCCACGCGGCCAGTGGCTTAAGCATCACGCGCTGCCTTTTCACGCTTAGCCGCTGTTCCTTAACCTACGCCGCTTTATAGCGATGAAGACCGGTCCATGAGCGCTCCAGATAAGAGTACGACGCCGCTTGTAGTTAGACCCACTTAACCTTGAGCTTAACCAATAGTACTGAGGAGCCCGCTTGGACGCGTAGGAGGGATGCAATCGCTCGTAGCCTTGCGTCGCTACGTCATTAACATGGCCCTTTTAAGCTCGCCGCGGCCAGTTTCGTCGCTTTTTCTTCCGATTCCGACTGTTACTCAGAGTTCACACACTGAAGAGGCGACCCGTACAACGTTGGCGCAAGCCAGCCCAAACAAGCGCTACAGTGTCAAGCGCTCCCAATCACAGGGAGGGAAATGGTTGGGGAAAAGAGGTGTACGGACGGCTTATGGGTCCGCAGCAATTTGCTGAGGAGCGATTGGAGCGCAGTTCTCCGAAGGTCCGTCCTACTTACCTTTCGAGGCTGACCATCGAGTTGCTGTTGGTCTTTATGAGGTGCGAGGCTAGAGAAGAAGAGGTATTGACACCGCGCATACTGAGTGGAGAGGTAAACTTCCGCTCGTCCTTCATCCGTCCTCGAACGCGCGAGGAGGGCGAAGAGGACCTTGGTATGCTCCTCCCACTCGTTGTGAACTTTGGATAGTCCCACACCGTGCACGTAGTCAGCGTTGAAGAAGAGATGTCGATAAATGTCACAGAGAGAATGGTCGCGCAGGAGAAAGGGGATCAGGCAATCGATGAAATCGAGCGAGAGGGGGTGGAGCTTGGCGCGTTCTTCTTTTGAGAGAAATGATGCGAAAAGCCTGTAAGTCGACATTGCGACTTCTGCACCTTCAACGCTGGCATTGCTATCCGTCTCCGCGTCGCTATCCCTCTTCACAGTAATATCGCCGTCCACAGTGTGCATTCCTGAATGTGAAGGGATGAACCACTCCCACAGATCTTGATAACTATCGCCCAATTGTCCATCCCAATCGATGACGATCTTTTGTATGATGACTCTCTGTACGGAGGGCAACTGACGGCGCAGGAAGGTGTGACCGCGTGCATAAGGGGATGGACGGAGAAGCGCGAGGACATGTTCCTTGGAAGGTAGAGGGGATGAGAGTTGCGCAGAGAGAGAGGGAGACGGGTTAGCGGCAGCTGGGGAAGGAAGGTCGGCGGTTGCAGGAGGGTTAAATGTAGATGGAGTTAGAAAAGGCGTGTCCTTGGAGTGTCGTGGAAGAATGATGTTTATGTTCATGATGACATTCGTTGACTCGCAACCTTATTTTCAAATACATCCACACAGCATGATATATAGCGAAGTTTCGAAAATTCATCATCATTCCACCATCTCTCTGCATGCCACGCATGCCACACTCTGCTCAATGTCTGACGAAAATCAATCCTCAGCACCATCTCTTCCGCAAGGCAAGCAGCGCAAAATTCCATCCGGATTAACCGGCGTTCAGTGGTTCCAAACGTACACCGCTCTGGACCAAGCTTTACAGATATTCCAGACGTGCCCAACAAATGAAGAATTGGACGACAGCGACGTTGATGTGAAAACTAAAAACACTTTTTTGGAGAGGTTGACATCTCTTCGAGATGACCTTGGTAAGAAAATGGGGTCGCCTAAGGTATGCCCCATTCGCTGGGTCCATAGTAGCTTTCGAAGCACATTTTTTTCATGGATTCATTTACTTCATCTATCTCTGACGGTTTCGGGCTCATTAGGGCATTTCGTTCTCCAGTGCGAAGGAGGACATGGTTTCCACTTACCTTGGACTTAAAGCAGGGTTAACCTTCGGCACAAGAAATTTGGACCAATCGATTATAGACACAAAAGTGGCCTCGTCGAATAACCAGGCATACATGTCATCAGACCAGTTTTTAATGCACCTCACCATGATTGAAAACTCTGTGCCACCGATTGTATGTGTGTCACTTCTCCCTCGTGTCTATTGCTCAGCACGTCACATAGAATGAAGCAGCTTCTCGGGTGCGCATTGATGCATTTTTGTTTCGCCTACACGCCATGTGTCCCAACGACCACTATACAATGTTCAATTTGGATATGTACAGTCAGGCATTGTCTGCAGAGGCTGTTCACCAGAAGCCTTCCCACCTCCAAGGTTACATAGACTACATTATTATCTTGAGTTCAATAAAAGCGAAAAACTCGTGTATGTTTCTCATTACTAAGAAAAGGGCTAATGACAACATTGCTTACTGTTCTCATCCTAAGTTATACCAAATTTGAACAGTGGTGCTTCTCTCAAAATCATCAATCTGAAGTGTGCCTGTCCGAAACCTGTTGCATTTTTCGTCCTCGAAGGGAAGACACTAGACGACAAGCTCGTTAACCACATACCTCAGGCGCAGCTAGAACTTTATGCATGTGCTCAGCAACTTGGGTCCGTCAGGTTTCAAGATTCAACCTCATTTCGATGCTAATCAGCCTGATTTTCAGAGTATCAATCATTCGAGGATGTTTGTCCTCTGGACGGGAATGGATTTTCCTCTACCTCCAGCTTGCGGAAGATGGTGAGGTGTACTTTCGAAGCTCTGTCGGCATTCGATACACTGTGGATTGGAACTGGGACAACTGTCACATGTCTATTGCTAGGGGTAAGAATGATCCGAATCACATTTCAATCTTGCTGGATCATTGGGTGAAAAATAGCCAGAAAGCTTTAACGGCAGAAAATGATGGAGAGTTCTTTTTTATACTTGATGATCCTAATCAACCTAAGCGGTGATACTCGTGTAACACGTGTAAACACAATGAAACAATATTCCCTCCTCTATTTAATTATGAAGGCTCGAACCCTTGTGGCACAAAAACACTAACACGCTAGTTATGACGAGGATGCTTCCGGCGGAGGACATTCATACTCATATTTCGGCATGGCTCGCGGTGAGGCTCCCATATCGTGCATGACCGGTTCGACCTCATGTCTGTACCTTTTCGCCATCACACCTGGATAGAACCGTTCAGAGTAAGTATGGTTTGAGGACGGAACATACGCTCATCGAGGAGACATAAGCAAGCATCTTCCAACGGAAGAGCAACTTCGTCTTCCCGGTACTCGGGAAGAAGGATGGAGTCGTCGAGGACGATAGAACACTGAGATCGATTAGTGCTGAGCCAGCGTCGACTCGGGAGAAGAACTGCGCACCGAAGAAATGTCCACCGGTCGTCGCACTTCCAAAACTTTCCGCTCCTGACCGTCCACCGCAAAATCACATTCGAAGAGGATGTGATGACTGACATTTATTGGCGTTTCAGTGCCCGGAAATGTCGACGCCCGGATTTTGTTGTCGTCCGGTAAGCGCTTTTTGTCAATGAGAACAAACTCTTCTCCAACTTCGAGAGTCTTATACGGCTCCTTTGAAGTAAGAGCGCCAATTTGTTCTTTGTGCTCCCTCCAGATGACACGCTTTTGCGGTGGCGATCGATATTCTCGTCCGCTTTTTGGGAACTTTAGGTGATAACTTTGAACTATGCTCCAAGTGATGGAGTAGATGTGAAGCTTGGAAGGAGGGGAAACGAGGGAGAATCCGAGAACAATTATCCCTGATACCATCATATTGCGAGATGTTGCCCTGGCCATGTACGGCTACCTCATGCCCACGGCAGTCAGTTCATGAGTATTAGGATGAGTTCGACGCACACCGACATCCTCATGCACATCCTGCACTTCCAGCCCAAGACCAGCTGGTGTGCTGTTCTCCGGTGTCGGATTGACGACGAAGTATAATGGCTTATGACAGCTGATGTTTGAGTTGAGGACCCCGACGCCTTTCACGATTGCTGAAAGCTTCTGATAAACTCTTCCATATTGTCCACGATCGTAGGGCGAGGAACTAGCAGGAATGATAAATGAGAATTCGAAGCTGGATAATTCACGTCCATAAGAGCCTGTTTGGCAACTCCCAAATTCGAAATCCTGGCTGGGGTGAATTGGACGTGAATTGGACCCTAATCCGGGGGGTGTTCAATTCGAGAATATCCGACGTCCATGTCGGCAATGCCAAGGGTTAAAGCTTGGCATAGAACAGGGAGTCAGGCATTTCAGTGGTTTTAGTTGCATTTTCGGTGTCCAATTAAAACTACATCCCAAAAATAGAATGCTCTGAAAGAGCACAGAAGAAAACCAAGGCGGCGAAAAGAATGAGTTGCCAACCTGCTGCTGCAGAACAATTATAAGGATGGTACAGAAGTAAAGAGGGAATACTGACATGCACTTATCCAATATGGTCCTAATTTCGTCCCAATCACAAGAATCAACCTCATCCATTTGGAACGGAACGCCTAGCCGAAGAAGTCGTAAAGAAGGGGTCTTCTGCTTCTGAAAACATTGCTCCTCATCCGGGTACCCCGCAAGCTGTGTGAGCGCCGTATGCTTGCCGTTGCTGAACCGGAGTAAGATACGTCGCCAACACTGTCGATCCCGCATGAGAAGGAATGAGAACGACTTTCCTCTCCTTCCTCGCTCAAATATTCGCTGCTTGGAGTAAACAGATGCGAGCTCGCAAAACCTTAGCCGCAAGTTCATTCTTCTTGTTGTCTGACAGATACAGCAACTCACTCATCTTGAGCTCCGTTTGCTCAGTAACTTCTCCACCTTCTCAATTTCCCCCTCACACTCCTATCGAGACCAAACGTCGAGGAATTGTGGGAGAAAAGACACCCAGTGACAGATTGTGCTCAGGGGAGTGAGACGGATGGGTGTGGGCATGCAGTTCTGGACTGCACCATCGGCTGCCACACACAGAAATTACTCAGCAATCGCTCATAAAGGGGAAGAACAATGAAGGTTCTACAACAAAGGTGAATTAGGAGAAGGGAGGCTCACGTACTGGGTAAGGTGCAACCGATGGCACACCACAGACACCCCCCGTTGCTTCAACAATCCCGGTCATCGCATTTTTTGATGCGGAACTGACCTGTGATACACGTTATGCTCTTTGGCTCCCTCTGTAAATACCATAGCTACAAATTGCCCGCCCAACTGATCATGCTTTTACATGTTACAACACTTTTGATAGCACAGGTGGATTGAGATAGTCAACGTAAGAAGAATGGCATGACGTGGTCGTGTTAGCGGAGATGGGGAACGGAAGGCTGATAGCTGTCGTTTGTATCAACTGCTGAGCGTAGGGGAGTGTGCAGTAGGGGCAGAGGGGCAGGAGACGAGACGAGATGGAGGATGGCAACTGTTTTGAATTTTAGGCAGTTAACGGCATCTTTTGATGATTTTGGACTAGTTTTCAATTGCAGGCGGAGAAGACGGCGGAGCCCAAGGGTCAACTCTTCGGTCAGAACACCCATGGCCTGGAATTAGACGGATGAACACCCCCCGCCTAATCAGGCAATTCAGCGTACCGTTTGGCGGCCATAAAATTGCAATTCTCAATCTGTGAATTGCAATTCACCCCAGCCAAGATTTCAAAAATCGAAATCGAGCTCCAGAGCTGTATTTCGATCCTAAATTTCCTGAATTCGTTGCCGGGAGATGAAACGGACACCTCTCGGTCCTGTCAATGACCGGGAATGTATTGAAACACCAAAAAAATGCGGATGAGGACTCAGTTGCGGCATGCTCACGGCCAAGCGAATGCAAGCAAATTTTCCAAATCAGAATTGCGTTTGGCAACAGCTTGAATTCAAATTCTCAATTCAGGAAGCTGCTTGAATTGGATTCCCAATTCAGGCAATTCACAAAATTCGAATTCAGGCTGAATTGGCAGCCAAACGGGCTCTAAATAGGAAAGCGGGCAAGTACCGAAAGGAAAATGTTACATGTGTTCCCCTACCGTTAGTACTTCTGAGCTTTTAGGCAAGCACACTTCTTTGTATAAATAGGAAAGCGGGCAAGTACCGAAAGGAAAATGTTACATGTGTTCCCCTACCGTTAGTACTTCTGAGCTTTTAGGCAAGCACACTTCTTTGTCTATCGACATCCACTCTTCGACATCTACGCCTCTGTCAACACGTCTGCACGTCTTTGCGAGGAAGAAGACTGCACAATTATCCACCGCCACCTTGCCATAACCCTTCACAGTAATAACAATCTCAGGCATTGTCCTGTCTCCCTTGATTATGGTTGGGGTGATTGTGAATGATGGATGCTCTCACCTTGCCCTTGATAGAGTGAGAGTACATTTTGCCTTGAAAACTGTGTCTGGCGACGGTTGGTCGGGATCGGTTGAAGGATGCAAGTAAGCACCACTGCGAGGGACCTGTAAGGATATAGTCGGGTAACCTCCAACCATTTGGACTATGCCAGAACAATGGTCATATGGCTTAGGGTGATCAGGTGCCAGAGAAAATCAGACTCGATGCCCGACTCAAGACCCACAACCCCTATGCTGTAATATTCCCCCTAATTATTACAGTAAAAGTACTTCAAGGAGCAGAAGCAATCACATTAATGTTATCGGGTAGAGTTCAAGTTATGATGATTCAGCTCCCATTCTCCAGCTGCCTCGTTCATGGGAGTAGTGTTAAAGGACTAGATCATTGCATCGGAATGGCAAAGTGGCTGCAATGCGGTCAGATGTAAAGAATGCGGCGCAATGCGAAAAAGAGGCGAGGTGATGACGATGTTGTGTCATAGTATTAATCGTGATGATAGGTAATATCTCTAACCCCCTTCCCGTCCTCCTTAGGCACCTTGGATTTATATAACCTCTTTATCCTTTACCTCAGCTCACCTCCATCCCTTAGCATCTAGTCCATCCCACATTGACGAAGACAACTGGTGGAAGAGAGAATCATGGACATTGACGAGAATTGGTCTGTAAGTTCCATCCCATGGTGTATTGAGCATGAAACCATATTGATAGAGTGAGAGTACATTTTGCCTTGAAAACTGTGTCTGGCGACGGTTGGTCGGGATCGGTTGAAGGATGCAAGTAAGCACCACTGCGAGGGACCTGTAAGGATATAGTCGGGTAACCTCCAACCATTTGGACTATGCCAGAACAATGGTCATATGGCTTATGGTGATCAGGTGCCAGAGAAAATCAGACTCGATGCCCGACTCAAGACCCACAACCCCTATGCTGTAAATATTCCCCCTAATTATTACAGTAAAAGTACTTCAAGGAGCAGAAGCAATCACATTAATGTTATCGGGTAGAGTTCAAGTTATGATGATTCAGCTCCCATTCTCCAGCTGCCTCGTTCATGGGAGTAGTGTTAAAGGACTAGATAGGGATCATTGCATCGGAAGGGCAAAGTGGCTGCAATGCGGTCAGACGTAAAGAATGCGGTGCAATGCGAAAAAGAGGCGAGGTGATGACGATGTTGTGTCATAGTATTAATCGTGATGATAGGTAATATCTCTAACCCCCTTTCCGTCCTCCTTAGGCACCTTGGATTTATATAACCTCTTTATCCTTTACCTCAGCTCACCTCCATCCCTTAGCATCTAGTCCATCCCACATTGACGAAGACAACTGGTGGAAGAGAGAATCATGGACATTGACGAGAATTGGTCCGTAAGTTCCATCCCATGGTGTATTGAGCATGAAACCATCTAACTGAAGCTATAACAGGTTACCTTCCGCTGGGCGCTCACCCCGTCCCTTCTCTCCACCTTCTCTCCACCCCTTCCATCCTCCCCTTCCGCCAGCTCCACCGCGAGCATCTCTACATCCACTCCCAAGTCCAGCTCAGCACAGTTACTGATACAAGGTGGGAGACTCAAGTCTCGCCTGTTCTTCAATCGCTTTCGGGTAAATCTTTTCGCATTGACCTGTCAGTTTGATGAAGCTGCATGGTACAGGTGAGGATAATACAGGAGGACGAGCGTATCCGCTGGCTTCTATACAACGACTCCGACGCAAGCGCCAAGAACACCTCCCTCTTGCCCTCGCCCTCACCCTCACCAACCGGCAACATTCATGTTTGCATGTCTGTATGTCAACGCCCCTGCCGTCTCCAAAAGCGTCTAACTTAGTATACCCCGATGCGGACAGTTATACCTGGGCCTAAACCCTCTACTCCAGCCAACGGGCATGGATCTGGAACCGGAGCCGTACCATCGACATGAATTCCAAGCCGCGGGAGATAGGAAGGGAAGGTTGGGTGAATTTTGGTGGACACGGAAGGCTTGGGAGGCGCGCAGAGAGGTGTTGGGGGCAGAGGTATGTCGGCTTTCTCTTGTCTTCTTCTTAAGGACCAGAGACCGCTTCTATTCCACTCGCTGTTCGTTCTCTTCCTGTGATACTTTCATAGTTGCAGCCTCTTCTCACTCACGAAAGTCTGGATATGCGCTGAGAACGAGAGTCATCTTTATATCAGAAGTAACTCCAAGTAACTTAAAGGCGAGGGTCCCTGATAGGAGCGGTTTTCCTGGGCATTGGACGTTGTTCCATGCTGCACGCTTTGTACAGAATGCTGACATCACCAATGCCTTCCAAATAAATAGGGCTGCACGCTCGTTGTCGCCGTTCAATCTTTCCCGCTTCCCACATCTCCATCTCTCACTGAGGTAGTTGAGCATCAGCGTGCTAGACTGGAGGCAGAAGATTTGTCAGAAGAAAGGCAGCAAGTTCTGGACACTCTATTCGACGATCCTACCACCGCAGATGTCGTTTTCGTGTTCAACAAAGGGACGAATGAGCAGAAGCGGCTATTTGCGCATACTTCTGTCCTTTCCATCGCGAACACCAGGTTCGGCACCAGTACGTCTTCTCAGTTCTTCCTTCAATTATCTAATCCTAATTTACTCTTGTGAGGGTAGTGCTCTCTAAAACTGATCAGCCACGAGAGAAGAGACGAGCATCCAAGGACCTCATTTCTAGGCCTGACATCAGTACTTTCCGACATGTTTCGCATTTGGGCCTCGATCAACTGGATGGAGACAGTTGGCGAAAAGGGAGTGACGGAGTGGGACGCATACTGGACGGCGTGAGGAGTCTCGCTTCTCCACCACTCATGACTTCAGGTATGGTTTCTCCTGTGCCAACACCGATCACCAAGCCCGGTCATCCAACGGTATGTCCATTCCTTCCTCCTCGTTACAGTACGAGAGATTGCTGAGGTTGCCTGGTGCACTCGGGAAGGGCAAGGAGAGGGACAGTAATCATCATACATCTCCGATTTCATTACGGACGTCGAAACAGTACGACGAGCGTTCCATCGAGAGGACATCCTACTGTTCTTTCTGGTCGCTTGTACGCTACCTCTACGTTCGACAAGTTTCTCTTTCTCCTGAAGACGCGAAAGAGGTATACTGTCTCGCTGTGGGTGTGTTATTACTTCTGACTCGTCTTCTTCCGCTCGAGTTAACCAAACCCATTGGTAGAATACGATGTTCCGGGACTGAAAGATGCCGCAAAAGCTGCCGTCATCAATGCTCTGACCACGACAACCGTGGTAGAAGAACTCATGGGTTGGGCATCCGGTGGGAAGGGGGAGAGGGCAGAAATCAGACGGGAAATGATAGAATATCTCAAGATCCATTGGGTGAGCAGCTGCTTTTCTCCCCTTAAGCAGTCTGGGTTCGGAACGTTGATGTGCCGTTTCGGAGGCAGGAGGAGGTAAAGCTTGCAAATCAAGGAGCGGGAGGGACGTGGTTCGAAATCTGTGAGGTATTGGCTGGGCAATGAACTCTGCGCTATATGGACTATGAATTTTTTTGAAAAGAAATCAACGGACCCCACTCGTACTTTGTGAATGTGTGCACATCCTTGTCTATATTTGTCTGTGTCTATTTGTCTATCCATAATGAACGTGCACAGGCCATTCTCAGTTTGGCAAACAGAAGTCAGTCAACTCCAAGTACCACTTTGCCGCGTCCACAATCTCCTCCAGCCACTCCTTGACCATCTCTAGTGCCCATACATTCGCGTCAAACTTCACCCATATCTTTAACACTCCATCGAGTGTATGAGAGCCAAGGTAAAATTCTCCGTGCCTCAATCTCAAATCAGATCGTACAGTGGACCGATCCAGCGTGATTATCTCGCCCTGCGAAGCGGCTGTCACATGTTGGTCCAGTGGCTGACAGGGGAAAGACCGCGGAACCATTCGCGTAATATCCCCCCAGGAGGAACCACCGCTGGTGAAGATAAAAGGAGACGGAGACTTTAGATCCCTGAGGTCCTTTGGTACCTTCCCCCCACTCCATCGCTGAGCTACGTCTTCCTCTTCCTCTTCCGTCCTTTCCGATAACGAAACGGAGCAGTAAGAAACACACTCCTCCATCCATGCTTTAGTCCCACCCAAGCGGCCATCCCACCACAACTTCCCAATTTCAGCGGCCAGGGGATGTCCCAAATGCGCTGCCAATTTGGACTGCGCAATTCGACATCTTAGTGCAAAGCGGCCTTTTGAAAGGATGTCGTCCCATCCTATCTCTCCCCGACTTTCCTCGTCCTGAAGGAGGGGAATCGGTCGAGGAAGCCCAGGAGTCGAGATGACGTAGAAGCTCATGGCGAGCTTTACCTCTCCCTCGCCTTTCTCCCTGACACTGGCAGGACCCGCGAACCAGCAAGGTTGTAGCAACCTCCAATCCAGTTCTCGTTTAGATATCTGCCCTGAACGGAATAAGCGGATGAGAATTTTCGCCTGGGCGACAGAGCCAAGAATGCATAGCACTTGGTTCCACCGAGCTGAGAGGAGTTTACACTTTCGAAGGATTTGAAAGGTCTCGGACGGCGTGAACAAATGACAAGGTGAAGCAAGATATGTTGGAAGAACCAGACGATGGGAAGGATTTGGTAGAGTAGGAAGCGTTTG
>MU271813.1:0-22581 GCA_021432655.1 Atractiella rhizophila
ATACATTGTACGAATTTGGTGGGAGATTCTCTGGATGTGGTGGGAGCGTCAAGAGACAGCTGCCCAGGTGGGAGTGTTAGTTGTAGTGTGTTGTTTTGGTCATCTGCCTCTTATGACTCATATGAGTCATCACTATGTAGTTTAGTTTTGCCTAGGAGTGTTGGTGCTCATTATTGACCACCAACTACTCCTAGGTATGTCTCTCTATACTTCATCAATGCCTCATTATTGACCACCAACTACTCCTAGCCTTAGATCCTTACACCAAGGCACTTCCAGTAGCTAGCGTGGACAAGTTTTGACTTCTGATAGGTTTGCGCCCCTACCCAAGTGTCTGAGGCAGCTATGGGGTGCAATAAAAATCCTTTCCTCCTCTGTGGGGTTATAAGACGCCGCTTTAAGCGGTGCAAGCACTTTCCCTCTTCTTTTCATTGCAAAACTAATATGCTTTCTGATATATCAAGGATACATTGTACGAATTCGGTAGGAGATTCTCTGGGACTGTCAAGAGACAGCTGCCCAGGTGGGAGTGTTAGTTGTAGTGTGTTGCGTTGGTCATCTGCCTCTTATGACTCTTATGAGGCATCACTATGTCTGTGGTTTAGTTCTGCCGTGTTGGTGCTCATTATTAACCACCAACTACTCCTGGGTATATCTCTCTATACTTCTCTAATGTCTCGTGCTTGACCATCAACTCCTAGCTTTAGATCCTTACAGTTGTCTGTGCAAAGCATTGTTGGACCATTTAGAGGGAAACCAATATCTTGCAGAAGCTTTCTTCTTAGCCAAACCACATCTCGCCCAGCAGATACCTCTAAAATGTATTCTGCCTCTATTATTGAGAGTGCCACAAGAGACTGTAACCTTGCTGCTCCAATTAACTGCTCTTTGCTTAAGAGGTATATATCCTCTAGTGGACCAGCCTGTATCCTTTGCATCCTGCAAAGTTGGCATCACAGTGCGAAAGGCTGAGAGATCTCAAAGTTTGTAGCAGAATATTCAATGCAAATGTCTTGAGCGCAAGAACATGATGAGTTAAATGTGCTCAACTTTTACAGGCATGTCATAGATCACAAAGACATATCATTTCAGATTTTACATCAGTATGCTAACGATGGTCACTATCATATCAATTTATTTCTGATCATTGATGAGACACCTTTATCCTTTTACTTTTCTTCGTCTCCAAGTGGGTCATAATTGCGATTCCTTTTGTTTGCTTTGCCTCTTCCACCAAACAAGCCCAACAGCATTGTCGATGCTGTATGACACATCCATCTGGAGCATAGCTAAGGGTGATATTCCATACCAATGGACTGCCTGCAACAAGGGCAACATTGACAGGGTCACTCTCTACAATTGAAGTAGCCGTTGAAGACTCCACAGTACTAATAGCGGTGTTTTTTTGCACAGATCCAGTTGCAGCATTGTTTGTCCTGTCCAGTAAGTTCATCCACCTTGTCCAGCTCTGGACAATTTCATCAAATGTCCAAGAGATGATCCTCTTTGGCTCCCGTCTTGTACTATTCTCATGTGCACAAGGTGGCACTTTGCGGGCCATCATTTGTCCAAGATAAACAGCGGCTGGATCAAATCCTCGCATGGAGTTTGATGTGCAAACAACCACCATGAGTCGGTAGAATTCCTTCACATTGGATAGAATCAAGCTGACAACAGTTGGCTCCTCCACAACATGATACTCAGGAGGATTAGTGAGGAGCTCGGGGATAGGAAGTTGATCAAATGTAACATGTGATGCTCTCTGTGATTGAACAATAGCTGTGTCAGAAGAGACTCCGGAGATCACACCGTTGACCGTACTAACTGCCCAAGAACCCTCAAGCGAGAAAAGCTCATCTAGCTGGAACCAGACTGGCACAATAGTCCTTGGACCAGCAGTCCAAAAAAGTGTCTCACTTCCTGCTATTGGTAGATTCTTCTCGTCCTCTGACCCCAAGTCCCACCGCAATCCTGTTACAGCTGTGCACACCATGCGGAACCAGATATTCCATGTAATCTTCCCAAGGCTTGCAATCTCCCACAACAAGTGTACTGTTGCATCGAAAAGACTGTCTCCCGACAGATCATAGAGTGGCGAAACATCCTCTGCGCCAGCTGCTTCTGCCATTGCATGCCCCACAAACAATAGCACCTCAGTAAGCATCACCAATTGCAGGCATCCTTTCTCCTGGGAGTATTCCTCATGATCCACACAACCACAGGTGCAGCGATCTCGAACTTGGACCCTGGCACTTTGAAGCTCCGGATACAGTTCAAGTACACGATCAAATGACGCCTCCTGATCCAAAGATGAACTTTGCGAGGACTCCTCGACCGACTTAGGGTCCGCTGAATCATTATCACCGCGTTCCAGGTCTTCATTGTAGAGAGCATTGTACAATGGACGAAGAGGGGGATTTGGAGTAGTCCGCAAGGCTAACTGGAGCAATGTCGGAGTTTTGCCGATCCATCTGTTGAATGACATGGACCCCTTTGTGCCTGCAGGCACGACAAAACGTGCCAGGGGCACTTCAGATCTCAGGATCACCTGGAGATGCACGATAGAACGAACAATATCCTGCGCGGCAATTTTTGCGACTCTCTGATCGTCTGACGTAAGGTATAGGAATTTCGTTCTCCTGAAATTTGCAAAATCATAGAGTTTCCTACGAGACGAACCAGTCTGATGACCGACGCCTGGGTCCGTTAAACCCTCGTAGATTGAGGTTCCAGATTGCAAAGACGTCGAATGTGCAATGCTAATTGAGACTGACGATATATGTTCATCGTCATGGCAGTCCCTGTTCTCCTCACAGGCCTCCATAATCATAAACCTGAGTCTAGGTGACCTGTTTGAAGAGCGACCAGTGACACCAAGGTTACCCGAAGAAAAAATGATGCAGCTTATATAGCTGACTTCAATCGTACCATCCCAGTGGTATAAAATCCACATAAGCAAGTCGATCGGGCAGTAATTGGTGCAGACGACCAGGTCGTCCAAATCGTGCTGTTGAATCGCAGAGATTGCCAAAGCCAAGTAATCGGCTGCCATATAGTGTTTTGCAAGTTGGGCTAGCTCCTCTGGAGGTTGTGGGAAGCTACGCAGATGAAGTGCAATGCTTTCCACCATCTTGGTAAGAACTGGGTGGATGCGTGTTTCAAAGACTGTCCGCATCCTTTGGTCCACTTTGGTGAGAATGATTTGCGTGAGCAGATGGACTACATAGTCAAGACCATGGTGGCTCATAAGGACCGCTTCAGTCATTGCCATCCATTTCACATGTACGTTGGAAAAGACTGTCCTCCCCAGCGAGCGGGAGACGACAAGCTTGAGTCCGAACTTTTGACTGACAGGCATGATTTGTTCTTCTAGCAGTTCCAAGCCAGTTCTGTTTGGAAGTGCAAAATCCTTAGCCAGCTCCATGGTGGTGCTGAGACTGTCCCGATCAACACCTTCTCGCGCCAGCCATTCGTAGATATCCACAGACCAGTTGATGATCGATGTCGTCAGAGGCCCCGCCAAAAGATCGATTGCCCTGGCCGATAGATCCAATCCCCTCGTGGCAACAACGGTGCTCGCCATAGTATTGTAGACAAGTAGGTAAGAGTACAGGGTCGAGTTGCGAGGAGACGAGGAAACCGAGGATGTGCGGGTGGAGGTTGTGATACAAAATGAGCCCCCAAGTAATGGTGAGGGTGAATGGGATCTAGTAGAATCCTCAGATTCATTTCTGTCAGTTACACAGATGAATCCAATCAAGTGTCAGGGATACCCTGGACAAAACGCTAGGCTTTAGGAGCACAGACGTCAAGCTCTTCATTTAACGAAGACATATTATCAATCCCGTAGTTCCCCCCCGCAAACATGCCATCCTCCATGCTCTGAAGTGCTGGATAAAAATAAACCTATCTCAAACCTGTGATGAGAGAATAACACCAACGAGCGCTGCATGCATCATCCTCAATCACAAGCTCTGAGGCAGGTGAAAGTCAAATGCCCCACCTAGTTAGTCGCAAATCCTGAAAAGAGTGGGACAGAATGGTAAGGTTTTCCTACAAACAGATTCAGAGGTGATCACAAACTCGAGTCCCTTCTGTCTCTTTCACTTTCGTACTTTTCGACAGGAAAAGACTTAAGTCATGTTCCTGACAGTAACTGCTCTGATTCCAATGAAGTCTTGATAGAGTTACTGTGCTTTAATGATTGATTTATTGCACAGATCAATATTAACCCTATACTTCTCGAGACATCAATGGACCGCACAGTACGCGCACGGACGGAAGAGAGTACTTGATAACTCATCCACGTCAATATTTGAAAGCACCATATGCTTGTCCTCAAGCGTGAAGGGCTGAAGACTCTTCGCGAGAGGCTTGGATTGACTGTTATAAACTCTGATTCCCCTGCTGCCCGTACCCTCGCTCTACGATCATAATCCAAGAGTACTTATAAAGTCAAACTTCACTCCCTTCCCTCTTTTGTTTCTACAATATCAGAGAAGAGGTTTCCTACGATAAAGCCTGTCCGACAAACACGCATTTATTTCCCTTCTCCTGTCGCTTCACGGTCGCGATTGAGGTACTCACTGCCGTGCGACAAGTAAAACTCGATCCTTCCAAATTGACCCTTTTTACTGCCAAGATATCAGATCTAACAGAGATGGGGTTGTCCTGATGATAAACTGATAAACCTTGTGCTTTCCTGATATCCGACTACTCGTGAACAAGGACGATGGTCGTTGTCCAAGCAGACACGTACATGTGGTCGGCGATGTCGGAAGGCTCAAAACCCGTCTGAGCGAGAGGCCTTTGGCCACCTTCGCAAACCTCTGGGGGCGAATAATTTGCGGTATAACCCTGCTACAACCGTTCGGTACTTCCACGGTTTAACCGAGAGCAGGACCTCGGAATATCTCACAAAATCGAAGTGTCCCAATCAATTCATAAGGTTTCAGGTGCTCAGAAGGCAACAAAAAGGTTGGATTCCTCTTGGTTCCTTGGTTCCTAGCCACTTACCAAAACAACCACCACATCCACATCCCTCCCCTTTCGTCCTCCCTGCATGCTTGCATTCCTCCCTAAAATCGAAATCGGCGCAGAACACACGTGTATGGCGGATAAGAAGGTAAATGCCACTCAGTACACAGAAGGAAGGGGATGGTGACGTGAGCCATCCCGTAACAGCGGCGGCCCGGTCGATCAAAACTTTGCCAAGGATGTTGAGGGTGAAACTGCATTTCGTGTGATTTAGCAATAGTGCCAGCTTTACTTTATGATCATACTGCTCCGTCTCTTCACAAAATCACTTGACTGTTTTTCGCTCTGCCTCCAACTCAACACTCTGTACACAATAGTAGCGCCAGCGATTTTCTCCAGGCACATGTGTGCCTTGCAGACTATTCTCATTCTATAAGACTGTGAAGAAAGCAAACATAAAACAAAAACCTGCGTGATCCCAGAGCATTTGACACTTTCTGGATGACAGACATGATGTGCTTGATGATTGTATGATCTGTTCCCATCTATCAGATGGAAGGTAGGGATCTGGAGGTTCCAAGTTCAATGAAGTTTCAACTGCTTCGTCTATCTAAGAGATGCAGGTTGGAAGTCTGGCAATTTGTCGGAGCTGGAGCTGGGAAAGTCTTCGATATCACCAGCATGTCCTGCTTCGCTCGGCGGACCTTGGGAGATACGCTGTCTGCTATCAGTTCAAGGAATGAGGAAGGTATGTTGATTGTCATTGAACGAAAGCGACTGGGAGGTTGACGGAGGCTGCAACATAGGTGTAAGGAGAGAGTGCAACTCAGTAATGACGGGAAAATCTTTTTCCTTTCCATCCACCAGATATAGGCATGGGGATCCCTTCAGAATTATCAGAGTCAGGGATTGCATGTCCGACTAGGACCCTTCAACACCTGCTACCGCTTTGCGAGACTCGCACTCTTCTGTGCAATTCAAGCATTTCAGCTAGCGAGAGGCATCCCATCCTGTTTAAGCTTGAAGTCCTCCAGCACATGAACAATCACAATTTTCTTGCTCTTAGTGTGTCGTGCACAAGGAGATTCCTTTGTCAATCAAAGGTTAGGGACACTCCTTCAGAACAGATTTAAGAGGCATTTTCGAAGGTGAAAGGATGGAGAAGGGAAGGGGAAAGAGCTTGAGAAGGCTTGAAGTACAAATGAAGAATGGAATAACCATATGACCACAAATCGTGGCCGACATGATTCCAGAAGTCAATCACAAATTTTTCGTGCATATTTCGCAAAACACAAGCAAACCCTGAAGCCAATCGCAATGTCGACGTGAAACTCACTTGCAGAACGGCGGCAAGGCAGAAGTTGCAAACATATCTGGAGGACTTGATTGGAGGGAGAAAATCATATCATGAAGTGTTCACAGGTAAACAACATAGCGGAAAGTGATTCCTTTCACCTATTCTGACTTAAAACTACAATGGAAAATTTGTATGTCATTTGCACACAAATTTTTCCACTCAACCAGTGTCCAAATGACTGAAAGAGTGGACGAACCGTCTCCTACCAGCTCACAAACACTGAAAGTACTCATATGCCCCATCTAAGTACTCGCGATTCCGAGCACAAGGTCTGGATTCATCATTTGGTCAGAAGCTGAAACGGTGGGGTTTCGGAATGGGGGTTTCG
This sequence comes from Atractiella rhizophila, assembly GCA_021432655.1. Taxonomy (NCBI): domain Eukaryota; kingdom Fungi; phylum Basidiomycota; class Atractiellomycetes; order Atractiellales; family Hoehnelomycetaceae; genus Atractiella; species Atractiella rhizophila. Next base: position 6,663 of record MU271813.1, read on the forward strand.
GCGTGAGGCATCATTTGGGTGGTCGTACTAGAGCTGAGTGATGTTATAAGTATCTTCAGCATGAAAACGAGACGAGGGGAGCGTGACTGACCTGATTTCGGCGTGTGTGAGGCGAGAGGGTGGACTTACTCTATGAGGGGACTAGAGAGCGGCAATCATCGTCCAGTTCGTCGTCGTCGATTGTTAAAGACCTCCAGACCAAGGCATCACCTTGGTTGTACTAGCTATGCGATGAGGTTATCGGGGTTTGGGTTGGTGCTCAGTAGGGTCAGGGTCGCTGAACAAAGCAGGACGAATAAGAATTTACTATTACTGTTTCCTTGCCTCATCCCAAAATGGCCTTTTCAGCGCTTTTTGCGACATCTCGAGTTGCTGTAAGTTTATCCAATGATACGACTCCTGCGCTGAGCTTTCTCTCCTTGGCCACAGTCTTCAAGAGTTGCATTATCACTCGGTAGCTCCAGCCGAGGCTTCAGTTCTTGTTCCGTACGCGGAAAGGGTATAGTTCATTTAAATTCGATTTCAAAACTAGCTGACCTGCGGGGTGGTGGAGTAGACTTTGTCCAAGAATTGTATCTTAAAGAGCTCAAGGCCTACAAACCCGCCGTGGTCGCTAAAGATGCCCATGTTGGCCAAGTGAAGCAACTCCACATTCCATCTGCTCCTCCTAGTGTGTTCTTTTCCTCTCTCTGGGTACTAGCGCTGAACTGAAAGTAGAACCGGAAATCCCAACTTCTGCGTCCCTGTCATCCGCATTGGCGGAATACGAGAAGGATGTTCCTACTGCGAGCCTCAGTGAAGGAGAAAGCCAGGGAACCTATAAGAGCGACGCGGAAAGCTTTTTGGAGGAAATTGCGGCTCAAGACGGAGAGAAAGAATACGCGGCTGAGAAGGCGTCTCATCACTAAGATGGTGACTTACAGACACTCAATCGTTAATTAATTCTTTTGGACATTGTCTTCTCTGCGTTGGCAATGGAGTCCAATCGTACCAGTTATTCTCATTGCAATAGAAACTCGCGCCAAGCTAGCCCAACTTGGTAGAGAAGTTTCGTCAATAAATCATCATTGCGCAAGGCTACCTAAGCTCCGCAAGAACGTTGGGGCGTCGACAACTTCCGTGCTACCATATATAATCTTTCTTCCACCTACAATAGCGGAAGTCCCACTACTTCGCTCTGCAAGCTCCAACAGATTCTCATACTCAACATAACCACCTCCACCGACCATGAATACGATAGCGTTTGTGTATCCTGTCCTTTTCCCTCCACCGACCATTCCAGAACCGCCTCGGCCCCTACCTCCAAGCCTGGGATCAAATGAAAGATAGTCATCTGTCTCGCGGAGTGCTTGTTCACGTGCGCTTGAGGGATCCATGATGGCTTCCACGATACGCGTGACGATAAGATCTTTGCGAGCTGGAAGAAAGTTCTTTACACCCTGCAAAAGATCGAAACCCCCAACCTGCAGGCCAGAATCCTTCAGTCGCTCGCCGAGCCGTGACGACAGCGAAGAGAATCCTCGGAACAGGTCATTTGTGGGATTCGAAGGAGTCGAAGTAGGTTGAGTGGTGGCAGTGGTCAAAGATGTCATTTTCGAGATCTCTCTTAGCCTATTACTTTGTCAGTCAGGGGAAAAACATGGCAATGTAGGTCACACCGTTTAATGTATTCCCAAGGCCGTAGATCCACGCCCAAATCTTTTAATACAGTCTCAAACTCCATCAGTTCATCCTTAGATAAATCCCCCGCAGTAGGGACTGTCAGGTACCAGTACGCTAAAAGGCGAAGTTTATCTTCTCCATTCTCCTTCGTCGGGTCTTTCAGAGTCTCCAGGATTTGCGATTTCGTCTATCAGATCAACCAGATCATAAATCTAGACAGTTCATGAAGGACGCCATGCGGACCTGTTTGGTAATGCTTTCCTCCATCTGAAATAATTCATCAAGGCCTCGACTCTTGATACCTTGCAGGAGAGCGGTTGCAATATTCATGTGCGTGTCCAAGACGTGTTTGCGGGCCGTCAGTTCCGGGAGAGCAGTGATAGCTGCCCTAAGATGTGAGGCGTTGGAGGACATGTCTCTATGCCGATGTGAGATTCCACAACGACTGTGCATAGGACTTTACATTTGTGAAACGTCATTAAGGTCGCCAATTCCTGTCGAACGTGTCACTTCCGCAGCATCAGCCTTGTATCTAGCAAACCGCAACATTTAGCACTTTCAATAGACTAAGAAAAGCCTACCTGGAAAGTTCAGCATCGATCTCTTCTGCAACTTGTGGGAAGCTTTTTGCAAAATTCTTCTTCCAAAAGAAATCCTTGTTGTCCAAATCGTAGCTCTTCTTGGTTCCGGCTTCTTGGATGGTGACACGGTTCAGATGAAGGGTAACCACGTCGCTTACAAGCGCTTGGTATGTCCAAGAATGGGCGAACATCGTTGACAGGTCGAGGTTGCGATCGAGAAGGATAAGAACAGGTCTATCAAAAGCCGAGGAAGTGGAAGTCGCAGAAGTCCGCGAAGAAGTGGCCAAATACTCCCGTAGTTTGAGGTCGAGTTTTCGAGCCACCATTTCGGCAGCATTGCCTCGCGGAGAGCGAATAATCGGAATCTCTCCTATGATTTACGCGCATACAATCAGTCACTTGAACACATAATACCAAGTTTCGTAACAGGGAGGCACAATATAAAGCGTATACTTGCGGAACAGAGCCACGACGACAAGAAGAAATCTCAAGTCACCACCTGCAGGTAGGATGTTATCTCAAGTCATATAACATTGAATAGTAGATGACGAAGAGACACCATTGTTGACAATATTCAGCACCGGAAGTAACTTTGAAACATGCAGACTTCCTTCGCAACACGTTGAAAGAACAGATGACGCACCGAGACACCTCACAACGCCTTCCAATCCGCCGGCGACCTTCTCTGCCAACGCCTCCAGTTCCTCCTCGCCAGCTTTCGTATCATTCAGCTTGGCATATGTATCTGACATCTCCAGGCTAATCAGACTTGTGCTGAGAGTCAGAAAGTCGAGATTGTGATCGTGCACCTGTTGCAATATCGTTGAGCAAATAAAAATCGGAATGGTACGTGGAGATTCACAGAGACAATGGAGTCGCTCATTCCGCTCCCGGAAACGAGGGAGGCGAGTTCTTCCAGTAGCGGGCGAGGGAGAGGCGAGAGGAAATTAAGATAGTACGCTTCGTAAGTGCCTGCGTTTATGTCCTGAGCAATACGACTGATATTTTCACGGGTTGGCAGGACCAAATAAACCGCAGGAACATCGGGCAAGCTAAGGCGCTGAGCATGAAGCTGCCTGTCGTCGAAGTGAGCACTTCTTTGGTCAATATTAGTGATAACAGACATGTGCAGTGTTACTCCGATGTCGCGCAAATCTTGTACCCTCAACGCCACGCTTAGAATGTCTTGGGCTCTCCCATCGAGAATGAGGACCTTCCAGGTCGGCGGTTGAAAGGTGCCTATGCCATTCTGGGCTGAGCCGGGAGGTGAGGTGGTTGGCGGAGGGTTGTGCAGGTTGAGAAGCGTCAGCAGAGCATTAGTGTGGGATTGCTGCAGTGACATTGGATAGGGAAATAGCCAAAGACAAGAGCTGGTGCTGCCTGCCTGTAAGCTTGGTTGCTTGTGTCTCGTTTAAGCTTTGATCAGCTTTGGTCCTGAGTCCTGACAGAAAAAATAATCAATCGTGTAAAGCCAACCAGTTATTGAAGATGGCCACTTTAGCAGCTCAGCTTGCGGCTCAACAAGTCGCCTATCAGTCGTCTCAAACCTCGAAACCCTCGGCGAAGCCAGTTTTCGCGGACAAAAAGACCATTGTGGCTTTGGAGCTGGATGGGGAAGCAAAGATTGAGTCAGTGAGAGTGGATGGGCTGGTTCGTGATTTCTTTTCTAGTAGAGTAGGATTGGTACGATGATTGTGATTGTGGTAAACCCCACAGGCAGCGATGAAAATTATCAAGCATGCCAAAGATTCAACTAATTCTTTGGTTGTTGGACAATTGCTCGGAATCGACCGAAAAGGAGTTGTTGAAGTCAGCGATAGTTTTGCATTACCTTCTGGCGCTCTTGCTTCCGCTGTGGATAGCGAGAAAGAGCTTCACGGGCCGAAAATTGGTGTGTCAACAAGTCCAACGAGAATAGGTTTTGTTGACTATGAAGAGTAGCTGTCCGATACACGTCTTCAATCATGTCTCGCCTGGTAGACCTTAATAGTGATGCCTGCATTGTTGGGTTTTATCTCGCCACGTCCTACGGACAACACCTTTCGACTCCGGGTTTCATTGATGCACTGTTGGCAGCTCAGCAAGGCTATCCCATAGGAGGAAAAGGGCCAACAACCAAGAGTGTGAAGTTTGGTGCCCCAGTCGCTGCCGCAACGCCCAACTCCCCACAATGGGGCAAGCCAGGGGCCGCGGTTGCTTTGGTTTATGGTTTGTCCTTTCCACTTGCTATATTCATGTACTAACAAGTGGTCGAAGATGTGGCAGCTTCATCACAGGGAAGCATCTCACTGAAGGCTTTTCGCCTTAGCTCTTCCTTCTTAGAAGCCCACAAAACGAACACGTTTGATCTTCAGAGGTTTGTCATCGCCTTTTCCTTTGCGGACGACTGCTAATTACAAACAGCTTCGCCGATCACCGTTTAACTTCTTCGAACATCCTCGAAGAACTTCCGGTCGTCGTCCAATCCACCTCACTCCTCTCCGCTTTTCTGAGCACACTGCCTGCGAACCCATCCGACGAATATGCTTCCTTTTCCCTACCAACATCGACTTCGCAATACTCTGTCCCTCCCTCCCTGACGCACACCGCTTCCTCCCTCATCCAGTCTCTCGAATCCCATTCATCCGCGCAATCTACACTTTCCTTTCAACTTCGTCAGCTTGCGCGCGAACGTACCCGCTTAGAGCAAGCTGGCGGGGCGGCGTTAGCCAAGCGGAAGGCTGAGAATGAAGAAAGGAAAAAGAATGGATTAGCTCCTCTCCCTCCCAGTACAATTGAAGAGATTGCACTCAACAATCTCGTTGAGCCAAGTAGACTGGAGGTGGAGTGTGCTCTTGCTGGCGTGAGAGGCGGCGCAGAAGCATTGTCGGAGGGGGTCAAGTCAGCTGTATTGCGGATGGTTGTGTAGTTCCTGTGAAATGTCCCATGCTTTCGGTTGACCTGTGCTGCCATTGAAACTGTATAAATCCTCTCTGTCTCCTGTGAGAGTTTGCGGCACCGTTACAATTGCAAAAGTTTCTTCCAGTAGATACAAGTCTTTTTCTTCTTCGTTGTATGTATAGCCCTAAAATGTTACATAGAAGTCGTCGCATCGACCTCAATCTACAACCGGAAGGCAATGGGGTAAGCAATCTGTCCTTGAAAGGAAAGAAAAGACGTACAGTCGGGGTCACAGAGCTAATGAACTATCAGGCACCATCAGTACGTCTCATGGGCGGAGGCTCTGCCTAGACGTACCTTTAGAAAGACAATGAGGTACTGATCAACTCTTAATCCTTCCGGCTCTTCTGCTGCAGGATCTTTCTTATCCCCAGTCTTCCCTGTCATCTTCTTAACCACACCTGCTCCCCACCCCTTCCCGCTCTTCTTCTTATCTGTGGAAGCAGGTTCCAAGCCCATTTCCCTTCGTTGAGCTTCGATGACGCTCACGTTCATGCGCTCAATGACTTTCTTCATCACGTTAGCATGTTTGCAAGGATGGACGGACGCCATGGAAATGTTGTTCAAGTGGGGGAAGGGCTCGATAGTGACAGTCTTCTGGGCGTAATCAGGAGAGATGTCTGAAAAAATCTGGGCAGGGGGAAGGATTGTCTTGTTCTACGTAACAGAACGCGTCAAGGAGGTTGTAGTGAGGCGAGAGGACGAACCTCGTCGTAACCCATAAGCCAGAAGCGAGGGGTTTGGTAATACTTGTCGTAGGTGATGAAACAGTTATAGGTCCGAACTTGGAGGAGGTTGTCAGAGGCCCTGTAAAATGACACTCGGTGGCTCGATCAGAATGATGAATGCACCTACGAGCTGATTGCTTTCATTCCTTCTTCTGCAGATCGTTTGAGAGTGGCCTGATCTTCTTCCTCCCTCACTCCACCATCTTCGAATTCTTCCATATCATCAATCTCCGGAATGTCGTCCATATCTGGAATGGCTTCGTCTTCAACAGCCTTCGAGTTGTCCATCGACAGATGGGCCATTGCAGAACTAACATCCGCATCTGCTGTAGGGAAGGAGTGATCCAGGTCTGGAATGTCTTTGATTTCCCTAATTGGTTGCGAACTGCCTTCCGACTCCCGATTTGTATGTGTGGTGACCCAGTCGTCTTCATCTTTCACAGCACCTTCTGCAGCAAACGACATCATCGTCTCCGCGTCTTCATCGGCGTCAGTGTAGATCATCTGAGAGACGCGACGAAGGCAGGGGACTATAGCACAAATGATTAACGTGACATTCATAAGTGGATCTCAGAACAAGGAAACACACCATTGCGACTGATGAGATATTGCTTGTCCTTCGGGAGGAAATCACGCGTCTTGCCCTCGTCCCCTTTCTCCCAACTCCAAGTAGGAAACTTGTAAACCAGATAGTCACCTGCAGCTACGAACTCCTCTGGAGTGATCCGACCGTGTTCCTTGAACTGTGAGGTGCGAAGGACTGGAGCGAGTGCATCACGAATTAACCAGAACTGCGTTTGTAGAGACTGCATCTTGGAATCCTACAAGGATTCATCTCAGTCAGTCATTAAACACGGACTGAAGTGTTGCGCTGGAGAAAGGAGCAAGACTACTCGGGACAGGTGTTTCGTGCATCACGATGGTGGGAAAACGAGCTTGATAACGCGTTAACATGGATGGAGACCAACAATCATGTCCTTCTGGCTGCAGAATCAAGCTAGAAGAGGACGCACACGATAGAATGCCTATGCCTATATGCCAACAAAGAAGCTACTGGGACTCTCCAAGGCCTTTGTCGCTCAGCTCGACTGAGCAATCGATCAATCGTGCATGGGATCCTCCGATCGGTTCCGCTGTTGTTAGCTGTTAATTGCAACTTGTCAATTTTTCCAACTTGTTTTACTTATTACAATATTCCACAATAATACTCGTTATCGACGCCTGACATTTCGAATGTCGCTCTGGAGAAATACATGGAGCCGTTTACCAGCGAATTGTTAACTTCAATTTTACACCCGTCTAAACTTGAATTCAAAGATTATCAACCTCAACTCCTTGTCGGAGCAATATGCGCGTCTTTCTTCGAGCTACCAATCCATTCTGATATCATCTAAACAGGCTTTTCGCAGTCTGTCATTTGGTCGATACGATATAAGCGCATAGCTCCACTGTTCGTCGTCCGTATTGAATCCACAACAGTGCCTTATGCTCAGCTTGTCATCCCATAGGTTTGGTGGCGTTGGAATGCTGGGTTATCTATGTTACAACGCCTCTACCCTTCGAATGCGTGAGAGAGGCTATCAATCCGCCTACCTCCCTCCAGCTTTGTTGGGCTGGATGATGTCCACCGCAGCCATTATGGGCTTCCGCAATGGGATGTGGCCAAAAGTCTGGCTCCCCATAGGCATAGTAGGTTCTGCATGGCACCTCCAACAGTGGTTGCTATCACGAGAAAAGAGGCGTGGATGGGGCGAAAAACGAGAGGCGTCCAACATCTGGATGGGTCAAGGAGAAGCATGGGTGTCTCGAGGGAAGTCAGAGGGTTTTGGACGACCTGTTGACGAGCGGTATCGTTGACTTTGACGCTCCTTAGCCGAGCGAAAGCAAACTCAGCAGTGCAGTAATCGTCAGAGTATGCAAAATTATCACCACACAACACAAGTTTGCTGTTCCATCACACAAAATGCAGTGCAAATCAAGACAAAGTTAATGTTTGGAGCATATGAACATGGAGAGGCTCAATAACGTTGCAGAATCTCATTCTGCAGCTCTTTTAACCGGCGTACCAGGTCCTGTGAGGTGAAACCGAGCGAGCTGAGTCCCATAAGGTGTCGTCCTAACGCTGCCTGGATTTCCGCCGCATAGACGTTTTTGCCATGTTTTAACCACGTCTCCGTGAGAAATACGATCTCCCTCGTGAGGTGTAACAGTCCGTCCGATGTGTGAAATGGGATTGCCTTCAGCATTGAGGTTCAACAGCAAGCAATTGCCAACGTAATAAAAACAGACCTTACTCCGCCAAAGGTCATCCAGGACATTGAACAGATGGCTGTGAGGAATTCCTCCGGCAAGGAGGGCATTTACGATCCAATGTGACTGAAGGCTGGTTGCAGAAACCTCTTTGAAATCGAATTCCTCAAGCAGTAAGACAATTGATCCTGACATTAACGTGAGGTCAGTCTTGTAGGGCCACCTGGAAGATTAGCAGACACCAACGCAGTGGAAAAGTTGCTGGATACAACCGTCGAGCCAAATCGGTAAACTTCATACCGACCGCATCGAATCCCTTGTCCTTGACGTGCTCGAAGATGGTACGGTAAATACCTTCAGAGTCCTGTTCGTCATATTCAGCCACATTGAATATCACTAGTTGCATTTCGAAGAGGTCGAGGGGAAGGGCGAATTCGTTATATAACTGATAGGAAGACTGTCAACCCTTGTCTAGCTGGACCAGCAATGCCTACCTCTGATATTGAGAACAGTTTCTCGTTGAGTTTTGCGAGTCGCTCGGCGCGTAGCTCTAGGTCAATGTCTTGGTTGTCTTGGAGATCTCTCACGATCCCTAACTGGACCTGTGCCACCTCTTGAACCTAGTCAGATAGGTGTCAAAACTTGAGATGGCAGGGCATACCAAGCTTTTCTTCCAAGTGTTGAACCAACTGGATGACTTCGGAAGCATCTGCCGGAGTTGGAGGTTGTGACTTCGCGTTGGCAAGTGCTAACGACAGATACTCGATTCGTGCTGCAAGGGTATATTGCCTACACTAAGAGGTTAATAAAAGCTGCTTTCCTGACGTTAGCAAGCAGAATACTCTTCCGAATCTGCTAAGTGACTCAACACGATAGCAGCGCTGAGGTAAGACGAATTTTCCACGTAATATTGCCATAGAAGCTCCCAACGCTGGAATCTTCGAAGAAAACCTTCTATGAAACTGGATCGGACCTGGGCAGTGCTTTGGTTTTAGGGGTTTAGATGTTGGGTTAAAAGTAGTACTCACACGAAGCAACTGGTCGACCATATTATGCTGTAGATACCAGCGATAAAGAAAGTGATGGAAGCACTCGTCATCACTGCTTAGAGCCTTCCCGAACGCATTCTCTTGGATCGCCTTTATCTCATCAGCTACCGACGACATTTTAGTACCTTGACAGTTTTGTTCACAGCCCGCATACCCTGAAGACTGGCTTGCTTCCCTCCGGAAGCTATTCGAGTAGAGCTCAAAACGTCTAATCGCATCTGGTCTACCTTCTCCAGTGTCTCCGTAGCCATTTTATAACAAGCCTCTCTCTTGTTATAAAGTTCGCGGCCAACAGTATCGGTAGGGGGCATACCTTGCTGCCAGAAAGCAAGTCCCTTGTTTTCGGAATCCCATTGCCTCGCACACGCGAGAGCGAGATCGATGGCACCTACACATGTTCAGTCAAGCGAAATCGAATAGAAGATATAACAGACCGGAGGGAAAGTGAAGTGAATTGAAATGATTACAAATTTCGAGCAATTTTTCGTGTGAAAGGTGCTTGGTAGCCTTGAGCAACAATCTTCGCAAAGGGGTCAGGAGTGAGGGAGCATCGAGGGAGCATCAAACCTGAGTGCTTCATGAAGAGTGCTATTTCGTTCTGAGGGCACATGCAAAGTACTAGCTCGACGTAAACTTTCCAGAGCCTGGCTAAAGTCAGCACCTGAGTTAATTTCGGGGATTACCTACCTTATATAACAGGACGTCCTCAGCGCTACAGAAAGAGCCGCAACGATGTTGGAGAATATCACTAATGGCGTCGATCTTTCCACCGACAATCTGAGCATGCACAGACAGGCTAGTGCGAACATACGCTTTGTTGCTGACCAATCTGTTGATTGATAATCACATTCACGAGACTTCGAGCGATTTCACGTCCACTTTCCGTTGTCAGTAAGGTCTGATACGTAAGAGACATCAATCCTGTTCGTATGGCTTCGGTACACCTAGATTGCGTCAAGTTACGAATAAACAAACCAAAAAGACTTACCCAGCAACTATGTTTGGGAGCTGATAGTCGATCAGAAGAAGGGTGAAAGCGATAGCCTCAACCGCTTGCGTCAGAAGCAAACGCAACGTGTTCAGTGATTGTTGTTCAGCCTTTACTTGCGTCAACTCCGAAGCAAGTACTGAGGAATGTTGCTACGCACAGCGTTGGAATCACGTTCCTGTCCAGCATGTCGCCGTTGGTCGACGATGGCAGTGAAGAGTTGCCAATCACTGTTTGACATTCAAAATAATGTTCATTAAAGCGGACTACCAACCGTTCTACAAATGACTGTAAAGCACTCAAGTCGCGTTGGACCATGATCAATGTTTTCTCTGGAACTGCACTCGTGACTGGAAGGTTTTGCCTAGCGGGCAATTCAGCAACGATCAGGACCAAGTGTCAAATAAGCTCACGCAGTTTGAACAACAACCTTCTCTTTCCAAATGGGACGAAGCAATCGTGCTAAACAGATGGCCAGAGCTTCATGCCTTCCACTGAAAGCAACTTTCCCGTCTGAAGAAAGACTTCCTTGAGAGATACTGGCCTGGCTGCCTTGCGTGAACATACGATCAAGAGAGGTTGCGTGCCCCCCTAATTCGTAGAGGAGTCGTTTTGCCGAGTTAATAGCTTCATGAGACGCCTGCCGCTGACCAGTAACAGTCATCCCATCCTCCGATTTCGATAGAGAGAGGATGCCAATGCCAGCTGCCACGCAGAGGCACATTGCGCAGGTTTGGTCTCTTCCAAAGCTGGAGTCGTATTAGTTATTGCTGATGGGTGAACGAAAATCATACTTTTCGCAGAACAATTGAAGATCTGTGTCTCGCGTAGAGGAAACACCGATCCCGGTGTTCAAAAGGTTGAACAGGACATCAACGGGTCGTTGGCGAACGACGAGATTGGTGCCCATGTTGGTGACGATGAGAAACTCTCTCCGTTTGTCAAAAGTCTGACCCGCCAGTTCGTGCGACGCGAAAAAGGCAGATGGAGGCGAAATGTCCTCCAGAGCCCAGACACTGCCCTCAATGTCCAAAAGGGAGGAAAATTCAAACAGTTGAGGAGACATTCTCGTCCCGGCTAGCGATACCACGGGGTTGACGCCGGAAGTACTTCTGGACTCCAAATGACCCTTCAGCAATTTGCCAGCATCAGGCGCGGCGGCAATCAAATTGCTCGTACTGTTGAGCTCGTCTATTGACCCAGCGGTAGAGGCAAGGAAGAACCCGCGTTTAAAGCAGGTTGCGGCCGCTATATTATCAAATACTGGAAAACCTGGAGAATGAGATGGTTGCGTTTGTGGGTTACCTTCATCATAAGTCAGCTCCGGAGTTTTGGAAGACGGGAACAGTACTCGACCCATAAGGAGGCTGTATCGAAGTTGAGGCTGCTGGTTGACCGCTTGGAGGCAGCCGAACGTGATGAAGTTGGAGAGCGGGATAAGACGACATGTAACCAACAGATCGATGGGAGAAGTACAGCCGAACACCTGAGAAAGCACTTTAGCGGAGAAAACCGGACGCCTGCACCTTACCAGTATTTGTGCATGCCATCAAAGAAATGAGAGAGTCTCCGGCTTCATCCTTTCCGATAATGTCGAGAGAAATCAGTCGGCATGTTTTTGGGTCGAGCACTTGGCTGGGCACTGTAAACCTCAACGCTTCCCGACAAAGATCTGTGATCTTGACGCGCAAATCCGGTGCCCCATCCAGGCTGCCAGAAGAAGTCCAGATGTTGTACATTTCTATCGAGTTACCGCGTTGGAGGCAATAAACGAGACCTCTTTCTGAATCTACTCGACATTCCGTCCTGTCATCGATACTGCCAGAATGCTGAACAGCTGTCTTGGGCGAGAAATAGTTGAGAAGAGCATATCGTGGATTATTCGTTAATCCGCCCTTTGTCCAGTCAAGAACTTCGCATTGTTTTCGGGTGTAAGTTTCTTCAGAACGATAGTCAATTTCATGAAGATGTCCTGTGGAGCCAACGCAAAATATTCGCCCGTTTGTTGTGGACCCAAATGAGGATAAAGTTAGGCCGTAAGTAGGTACAGAAAGGTTGGTGAGGTATATGGCAAGGTCAGAACGATTTGTTGGCGAGTCCTGGGCAGTAGCGAGCGCAAGTCCAAACAAAGTGACGGAAGTAGGCGTAGACACAACCAAAAGGTGTTTGATAGTGTCCACAAACATTCCTGGCAACCAATAAGACAAGGAACAGAACAGAGTTGACACAAACCTGGTTTTGGCACCACGAGTCCAACACCCACAATTGTGTCGTCTATTTGGTCAAAGACGTGAAGATTATCCCTAGAAGTAGCCGTGTCAACTCAAACTTGATCAGGTATAATAAACTTGGATGTGTCAAGAGGCACGAAGAGGAAGCGATAGCGTTCATGCAAAACACCTCCTAGAACCAGGAGCAAGAAAAACTCACGGGTCTTTCCAGTCCCATAACCAAATCCTCTTCCCAAACGCAACATACGCTCGCTCTACCTCCTTCAATACTCCAATGATAGCCCCAGCTCCTGAGGCTCCATCAGCAACATTAATTTCGTCCAGGACTGCATCTGGCATCATGTATGATTCCTTCTTGAAGAAGGGAGCCCATAACGGCGAAGGAGCGATGGAGTAGGTGTTGGGAGGCGAAACACCTTGAGACACAAAGCTGTAAAGGGGCGGGAGAGTGTCGTTGGCAATTCTACTATCAATTACGTTTGCCGCTGTGGAGAGGTGTGGTTGGGCCATTGGATTGAATACGCGAAGGCGCTTCAGGGCTGGTCAAGAGGGCTGGAAATGGGCAGGTGGCGACCAAGGTGCACGTCAGGACAGGTCAAAGATATCAAAGAGAGTAACGCGTCCAATCGTTGTTTACCAACTTTTCTTTGGCTTGCTGTACAGGTCCGTACTTGCTTGTTACCAACTTAGTCCCTTCGTGACTCAATGGTAAATGTCTTTCACCACAAATCTCCATTGGCCATGCGGCTCTTGCCTAGGATTCTAAGTCCTATATGATGATTGTAATATGCAGCAGAATATGGACCTGTACGTTTCTTTACATGGAATATCTTCGACAATCAGACTTGTCGACAAAGCTCTACTCCACGGTTAACCTATCAACGAACTTTCAGCACGGCCACACCAGCAGAGTCAACAAGGCGACATACCTGGAGCTGGCAGAGCCACGGTTCGATAGCAGTACTGATGAGCGATGCTACCAAGATCCCAAACGTGTCTGCCACACCAACTGCCCCCAGACGAAATTCCTTTTCTCGTCGCCTATTCCACAGCATGCAGTTCAGAAAGACGGGGAATACACTAGGTAAGAGGAAGGACGACGCACAGCTCATCCTCGTCTTTCGGAGGAAGCAGAGATAACCCAGCCACGTCATCCTCATCCCGCGACATGCCGACATAATGGTAGGTCATGGCGTACGCACTACCTCCGCATAAACCTTCAATTGCGATCAAAAGGGCGGAAAGCCAGAGGGGTCCAGTGCCTGGTCCTACTAGAGCCGTGATCCACGATTTCCAAGCTTCCAGAATGAATAAACACAGGAGCAGGCATTGAAGCATTGAAGGCAACGGCAGGAGGTGTCTAGGCAGAGGAGGTAGGCGAAATATCGAGATCCACGACCGCGAGAAAAAGACGAAGATCTGATAGATCACCTAACGCACAATTCAGTATATTTCCTTTAGTGGTAAGAAACTCTTACTTGCCACAAGACATAATAATCTCGCAGTCCTGTAATTATAGAGCCCCAGAACGTGTCGGCCGGAGGTAGGGCCCAGACTAGAGATGGAGATACACCTTGATTAATGGAATATTCTGCGACGTAAACTAGAAACAAAGGTAGCATAAAAGTCCACAGTAAAGGGCGAAGTAATCTGATTTTCCGAGCCAGTGTTAGTGGGTTCGGAGTGGGGTGGACATGTTTGTGTAAATCTGTTCCTGACCTCTTTAATCTCATATCTAAATCTCACAACTACTCTCACCTCCGTCCTCTTCTTCCTCATCAAGCAATCCCTGGCGCTCAGGTGACGCGTTATCCTCTTCATCCACTGCAACCTGCTCATATCCTCTGCTGTTGCGTTGCACAGGCAAGAGTTGGTGAGGTTTGGGGAGGATGGTGAAGAAAGTTGCCGCCATTGCCAACGGTAGCACAGAAACCAGGCCAAGTCCCAGGCGCGGACCTAACTGTCTCAAAAACCACCAAAAGAGCGCGCCGAGACCCGCTACAACTTACTTAAACAAGCTAATTAGGCCAAACAAGGCTCACCTGCTCCTGTGCCAGAAGAGAACCAACCTTTATAGTTGAACAGAATCAATCTTTTGCTAACTTATCGAACCAGAGGTAGAGCAAAGTGACGTACTCACGGCACGAGACCCGGAGGCAGAGTAGGTAGCAGAGAGCTGGAGAAACGTCATTTCACCTAAGCCTAAGACCATAGGGAATTGTTAGTGTTCAGCTGGCTGAAAATATTGGATGGGGATGGAGAGGAAGCTTGCCTGATGAAAATGATGCTAATGAGATTCCGGCCAGCCTGAAAGCAAAAGACGGTGACAGGGCTACACAGACCATCCCTGTCGTCGACATTGCGACGCAGGACGACACCCTGTGAGTATAGGAAATTGCTCCCTAATGGGCCCAGTAGGAATTGGCCTCACAACCTTGGCTAAATCAGAGATGATAATGGCGTACAGAAAATAGATATGGCCAAAAGAGCTTGCAGAGAAGAGCTGGGGTGATATTGAAGAAAAGAATCACGCCCTGCTCAGTGAGACATTCGTCAGTTGATGTTCGCATTCACGAAAGAGTGAACCATGCCTTTGGAACGGACTGAGAAGGCACCAAATCTGCAATTTCAGGATACCACCATGTTAGGCTGAGCCAATCCAAAGGCAGAGAAAGGACTTTCCAAGGGCTCCCGCCAGGACAAAGACGTAGAGGATATTATTCAGGAGTCCAAACAGCTTACTCCATCATAATTATTCATCACCCTGTTGAAGCGACTGAGAAAAGAGCTCACGAAAAAGGAGCAGTCGAACCGAACCCAAAGAGCGTTTTCTTGCTCCATGAATTTCCACATCTTTCCGCCCTGTTTTCCGCCCAAAGTGTCCATCCTCTCCATTTCAATTGATTCAGTTGCAATCCGCATATATAAGGGGGATCTCAAACCCCCGCAGGTGGAAAGGTCAATAGGAGATAGGGTGGCAGAAAGTTGAAGATCAGAGCAGGAACTATGACTCAACAGGTGTGGCACCACAATGAGCCAGATTGTTTTCTTCAGACAATATCATAGTGGAGTTATACAAGGTACATGCCGCCATTTTCTATTCTAACAGACATAGATATGGTACACTAGGCGGCGCTACAATTGCCTCTCTACTGCTGCTGTGGGGCTGACCTCGAGTCAGGTTGTTCATATCTGTTTCGCTGTCAGAGGCCTCAGGAAGCCCAAATTAGGAAAACGCACCCTTCGACTTTCATATCGTTGAGGCCCAGTTCCTCATTCTGTTGCCAGCTACGATCATAGAACTCGATCTTCATATTCGGGTCGTCATCTGGAGCATAGAGATTTTGGATGTAGCTATTGGCTAGAGGGTCATCGAGAACGACGGTAAACTCTCGTTCGACAGCCATAATCTGTCTTAACATCAGGACAAAACAGAGGTTTATCATGTACCGACTCACAGATTTCATCTTCTGTAAGAACTCCTCCATTA
>MU271814.1:975-22545 GCA_021432655.1 Atractiella rhizophila
CTCTACGAAACGTTTCAGTCCTCCTTCCTCTTGCGCAACCTTGGCGGAGTCCCTGGTGACCTGCTCACCTTTCTTGCAGTCCTAGTCCACCCTCTTCCTTTCTCTCTACGAGGACGGCAGGAAAACCTAAAACCACTTCTACTTCTCCTCCTCCTGCAAAACTTTCTAGTCCCTCTCGCCCCCCTCTGAATCCCACCTCAGGGGTTTAGCAAAACTTCCTAATTCCCTACTTCCTCTTCTAGTCCTTCATCTCCTTCTCTCCCTTCTTCGTGGTCTGTCCGGTGTCCGACGAGGTCTCGCCGGTCATTGTGGGGGTGATGCAGAACAAGGAGTCTCTCTGGGAACCTGACCTGATTACTACCACCCTTCTGTCTGTCTTAGCGGACTAGGAGAGGTTTACTGCGGAGGAGTTCTATAGGGACGGGGACGTCGAGGAGGTGGTCAGCTTTCTGCGATAGGACTTGCTGTCTCCTCTGGTGGTCAGCTCAAGACCTTCCGTGGATTCGACGGGGTTGGTGTCCTCCTCTCGAGACTCCTGCTCAACCGTTACGACCGATTCCTAACAACCTAATAATGCCTCGGACTTCGCAACCTCACACCAAAATACCTCCAATGACTTGTCCGGTACCGATGTCCTCACGTCCTAGTGTAGGGGTTCTGTATACGTCTTCGGTACTTCTGAGGTCTCCGCTTTGTTACCGTACTCCGCTGCCACTTCCTCCAAGTTCGCGTGAACCTGTTGTTCTCAACCCACGACCATTTCGGTGGTTTCCCTCGTTTTCAGTAACCTAGGTCTACCCACAAACGATAGTTCTTCTTCAGACTACCGAGTTAACTCGCAATATTCCGATCTAAGCAGTAGTTCCCGAAGAGGGTCGCAGGACCTAAGCTGAAGAAGCTGTGGAAACGTAGGTGTCAGTTTACCCGGTGAGAGTCTTGGTAAGAAAGCGAACGGACACAGGACCTGTACCTTGACCTTAGTCACCTGTAGAGTTGACGCAAAAACTTGCCTCTTTACCTGCGACTTCAGATACGGTTCGTCGGTCTTCCAGTGGGAGTTCCAGGAGGTCTTATGCGAGAGTTTGAGGAGTTTCGTTAGATACCGTGGTCCGTTCCTCCTGCAGTTACCGTCTTCTTTGACCTGTCCCTCGAGCACAGGTACCCGAAGTGGTTCCAGTTCACACTGTCGTTAGAGACCTAGATGAACTTACCACTTCAGTTCCACTAACAGGGTCAGAAACACCTGCTATATTGCTAACGATCGTGCAGGTTTTCGCGACACCTCCTCAAGTTCTTCCTCAATCCTTTCTCTAAGTTCGACTCCCTGGAACCTCGGTGCCTTAAAAAACGAACCTCACTCCTAATCCGCCCTATCCTTCGTCTTCTTCTACACCAACCTAGTCCTCGTTATGCAATTCCTGGAAGAGAAAGCTGTCTTCTACCTATCGACGTTCGGACACGAGTGAGGGGAGTCACAACCGGTACCAAATAGCTTCGTTCTGACAGGAGTCTGGTTCCTTCTACTTCTTGTCTACGCTTGGTAAGGGATGTCGGTACAACACCCCAGAGAGTACATGGAACGTCAACGGTGTGCGGGACTGTAGCGGGTGTGAGTTCCTATGACCGGCCAGATGACCTCCTATGGAGAATTGACAGCCTCCTCCTCGTCACTCGACCTCATCGTTCAACGTCAGAGAACACCGTGAGAGTTGGTGCCTCCGACTCATGTAGAGTCCCCATAGTCGTCCTGTTCTCCACCAAACCGACTCTTCAGAAGACGTTCTCTAACCGAAGCGAGGTTTTCCAAGCTGTTGTGAAAAGTGCCTGTCGTTGTCGCGAAACGTTCAGTCGTTCTTAGGACTCGTGGTACCTGCGTACTTCATGAACCTAGAAGCGAAGATGACCGAGTCCCTGTGTCATCTTAGACCTGAGTAGTGGGGTCGGAAGACGGGACCGCTCAGATACGGACACCTGGAGGAGTGGTTCCGAAATGGTCAACGACCGCAATGTTTTAAGGCTCTTTACTACCCAGACGCGGGGATGGGTTCACATACTCCGTCAATACCCCGCGTTATTTTGAGACAGGAGGAAGACCCCCAATATTCTGCGGCGAAATTCGCCATGCTCCTAGAGAGATGACCAAAATCTGTAAATTGATTATACAAAAGAAACACACTACAGTGAAGTACTACGGAAGTAAGCCACCCTCGAAGTAACCTACCAATAAGACCTACCAAGAGCCTGAACCACCCTCGAAGTTCTTCGCCGACGGGTCCACCCTCACAACCTAATCCACAATATAAAGACAATACAAACACACCAGTCGGTGGAAACAACACAAACGAAGTAAAGCCTCAAAATCGGGGGATCCCCCGTCAAATCCGCCAGTAGTAGAAACTGGTGGTTAGAGACAGGGGGTCCATACACAAAGGGATAGTTATAGTAGTAGAAACTGGTGGTTAGAGACAGGGGATCGAGGTAGGTCGTAGTCTAATAGAGTGCCACCGGTACTAACTACTCCTTCAAGTCGTAGGTGTCAGCGTTCTCGTAACTCCTATCGGCGGTAACAGGCGAGGTCCAAGTATTCTTCCCACGAGATAGAAAGAGTACTTGTTACCTTTACCGTCACTCTTAACGCATGGGCGTAGAACTGTAAGCACGCCTGGAAAGGAGGGTCGACTACTTAGTTTCATGCTTCCGGTAGTAGGCTGTTCCACAGACGGACCTTAGGCCTGACCTTCGTCCCGTTACATTCCTCTCAGCCTCTCCCTGCCCGCTCGCAAAGGAATTAGACGTTAACTTGACGAAAGCTAAGAGCCACGAAAGATTGTGGAAGTACCTGTTCGTGAAACGCCAGTTCAGCTCCCTAGCCACCTTCCTTAGAGAGTTGGTAAAGCGATAAAGTCTGCCATATCCGTAAATTTTACATTATTACAAACAAACCCAGACGACAAGCTACGACTTAGCGTGCGGAGGCGACAAGTCAGCAGAAGGCAAGAACTGCATCGTCAAGTTTAGGTAGCAGCTGCGTGGGACGATAGACCGTCCGTACGACTTATAACTGTTAGGGAAACTAAAACAGGAAATTCCTAAATCATGGAAAATTTGAACCTCGTTACTGAATGATGACTTAGCTCAGTGCTATTAACGCCTCTCCCATCATTCTCTCCTTCGACTACCACGAACATGGTTCGAGGACACTTCGAGTAAACTGTCGGTATATACACCTCAAGAACTAATAAGACGGGCCGTGCTATCAGCTGGCCGACGTCTTCTTCGTAAGCCAGCTGCGCTTTCTACATTCCTATGACTCTATCGCTTACATTCGTTCCTTGGGCTCTGCTCTCCTCAACTTCTCTCTCTGTTGCATGTGCAAGGAGGCCGAGATGGTCCTATTTACAAGGCCACGCGTGGAGGAGAAGTCTCACTCGTTATTGACTTGCCTGAACTTCTACCAACTTTAGCGCTTTCGACAATGGTAGGCTACTATCTCCTTAACTCCCGACGTCGAATACTTTTTACCACAGGTAACACAATCAACATCACACAACAAAACCAGTAGACGGAGAATACTGAACATACTCAGTAGTGATACATCAAATCAAAACGGATCCTCACAACCACGAGTAGTAACTGGTGGTTGATGAGGATCCATACAGAGAGATATGAAGTAGTTACGGAGTAGTAACTGGGTGGTTGATGAGGATCGGAATCTAGGGAATGTGATCCAAGATAAGTCTTACGAATCGAACCCTGGTCCCGTTCACCGGCCAAGTCGTTTCGAGTTCTCTGAGGGAAGCTCTACAGCTCTGAGACCGATGACCGCAGACTCGTACTCGGATATATCCATTACAGAAAAAGGGCAAAGCAAGACGTTTACAGAGAGAGTAACTATATATCCCGTCGTACGAAGTTCAAGGAATCACCGGCTAGGTGCGGCACGAGAAAGAGTCGATGAAGTTTCACTACGCCTACGTAGACGGGAGAGCATATGGCCATATGTTTCACATTCCTAGATTCCGATCCTCACCAACCACCAGTTATTATTCGTGTAATCTCTTCATATCTCTCTGTATGGATCCTCACCAACCACCAGTTATTACTCGTGGTTGTGAGGATCCGTTTTGATTTGATGTATCACTACTGAGTCCTCTCATCAAATTTCGCAATATCTCGAGTGTAGACCTTCTTAGACACTGGATCCCAGAAATCCCAGCCTTTAGCGTTGGTAGAGTAACCTATAAAGGCACATCTGCGTGTATGGGATGCCAGACTGTGCCGTGCCGTCTTTCTTCCTTCTGAACTTGGACATAGGCAGTGGAGCCTAGGACTCTGAAATGTGAAATATCGACCAATTGTCCTGTTAATTTTGTGTAGGGAATGGACTGATTGATGGAGGAAGAGGGGGATCTGTTCCTGATGTGAACAACAGCCGAAGCAAGGTGAGGCCAGAGGAATAATCAAACCAGATTCCTCCAGTATCGCCACCATACCCTCCTGAATCGTCCTATTTGCTCTCTCTGCTCTCCCATTTTGATGAGGAGAGTTCCTAATCGTTTGCTCACGCTGGATGCCACAATTTCGAAGGTATTCATTGAAATCTGCTGAGGAGTACGCGCCTTCTTTGTCCTCCCTGAATCTCTTGATTTTCCTTCCAGTCAAGGTCTCCATCATAGCTTTGTACTCCTTAAAGCATTGAGGTGCTTCTGACTTCTTCCTGAGAAAAGCAATTGTCCAGTGACTTGTTGCCTCGTCTATAAACGTCACCCAATAGCGAAATCCTTCTCTTGAAGCAACTGGGAGCGGTCCATGAAGATCTGAGCTGATCCTCCCTAAAATTTCCGTCTCCCTATTCTCTGCAGCCTTGTTGTAGATCCTATGCTGCTTCCCAGCGATGCAGGGCTCACAGATGGGGTCAGGAGCGTCCTCTGAGTCCAGAATCATTCCTTTCACGAGTCCTTTCTTCACCATTCGCTTTACATCTTCATGATTCAAGTAGGCAAGTCTCCTGTGCTACAGGGAAGCGTTTAGAGGGGTAGTGGAGGCATGTGCAACGAATTCTGAGGCCATGAGCGTTCTTCCATCGATGATGGCACTCATGTTTCCTCTCCTGTGGTCAACGGTCGCTAAGAAGCAGAGATTTCCAGCCTTGAGGAAGCGTACTCTGCTCCCAATGATGGTCACAGTTACACCTTCGAAGATTGTGAGCTTGAAAACAGATAGGAGATTGCTGCACAATTTGGGGACGTGTAGGACATTCTGAATGGTGACCTTCTTCGACTTTTTATCCTCCAATTTCGCCTCAATCACCACTTCTCCTATCCCAGTAGACCAGATCACTTCTCCATTCGCAACTCTGATGGGTACAACGTGTTTTTGATAGGATTTGAAGAAGTGGGAATGTGGAGTCATTGATGAAGTTGCTCCTGTATCGATAATCCAGTCAGTCCCAGCTTTCTGGTGACTAATGGTATCATCTACCGCTGCATAACTGGTCTCTCCAGCGAATTCTGGCTTTTCCGTTCGACTTTGGCTTCCTTCACCGCTTCCAGCTTGCCATACTTCGATCTCTACTTCTCCAACTCGATCCTATTGCGTCCAGAAGCAGTTTCTGGGCAGTGGGAGACGAAGTGGCCCTTCCTGTGGCAGTAGTTGCACACAGATTGCGAAAAATCTCGAGTTCCTCCTCTTCCACCACCTCTGGGATGCCATCCTCCTCATCCTCTGTTGCTGCTGGACACCTGATTTGCCATTTGATTGTTGGAGATGGCTTCCTCTGAGTTCTTGGTGGCTTGGATCGAGTAGAGTGCTTGTTTGATTGATTGGAGGTCGGTGGATGTCATCAGGGTTAAGTTCTGGACGAAACTAGCGTATTCTGGGCCTAAGGAGCGAATGAGAGCGAGGGATTGGAGATCTTCCTTCAAATCATCGAGGGAATAGTCCTTGGAGAGCGTGTTGGTGAAGTCTAGAAGCAGCTGGTCGCTTCTGGCACACAGGGTAATCAGAGATTCGCTTTCCTTCTTCTGGAGGGCAAGGAGGGTGTTGATGTAAGGATCTAAGGCTAGGAGTAGTTGGTGGTCAATGATGAGGCATTGATGAAGTATAGAGAGACATACCTAGGAGTAGTTGGTGGTCAATGATGAGCACCAACACTCCTAGGCAAAACTAAACTACATAGTGATGACTCATACGAGTCATAAGAGGCAGATGACCAAAACAACACACTACAACTAACAGTTGAGGGCAGTGAAACGAGTTGAGGTGCGCTTCTGTTGGTGTATGTCTTGAAGGGTGGACCAGATCTTGACTGGATCTTGAAGGACAGAGACGACATGGGCTTTCTGGGTTGCTTCTAGGCTAAGGAACAGGATTCCAGCCGCTTGGTGAGCTGTCCTTTTGCCACTGCTTTTGCTCCTTCAAATCTTCTGGTTTTGTCTCTACTCCAGAGACTATCTCCCATAACCCCTTTCTCATCAATTCTGCCTGCATATCAATGCACCAGGTGCCATAGTTCTTCTCTCCAAGGGGGGTAATCAAAATTTTATTTTCTTCGGCCATGGTGATAAAATTCGAGTTTGGATCGTCCGATCTTCGTAGAAATGGGTGGATATAGGCGTAAGGGGGTCTCGTTTATGATCCCAAAGTTTCAAACCGATTGGACAACGGATGGCTGAGTGATCAAAATTTTCAACCAAGTGGGTGGCAAAACTGATCTGTCAATCCCTAGCCACCGCTCTCGCTACCATGAGAGAATCTGATGCTGGATGGAGCTAGGGGACAGGGATTGGTGGTCAAAGATGATGACCGCCTAAACTGCCCCCTAGGGGGCTAAAACTCCGAAGTAAAGCGAACACAACCAAGGTGGCTGACCACACAACACAAGACCATGAAATATAACACCTAATCCAACAATGGTAAGGATTGCACCGCAATCAGGATGGTTGTGGAGAGCTTTTTTGATGCTGTGTGCTTGAGTCACAGTTCCACCAAACTTCGGCAGACTGAGCATCAAATTTGTTCTGGGTGGCACTGACCTTTTTGATTTGAGCTTCAGACAGCCAAATTTCTTGCCCGTCGACAAGTTTTTTGGTGGGCATCGCATCAACTTTTTGATTTCACATTTTCCAGTTGGAAACCTGGTGTTGTCGCTTTTGGCGTGTACAATCCCTCGTTGCTCTTTCTACCACGGAAGCGGAATATGTCTCAGGAGTCTCAGCTGGCCAAGAAGTTGTCTGGCTAAGGAATCTTTTAGAAGAAATCGGCATCGCTCCTCAAGGTCCTACAGCTCTCTTCACAGACAGCAGCAGCGCTCTACAGGTATCCAAGAACCCTGAGCACCATGGTCGAATGAAACACCTGGACCTTCGCTTTTATTGGCTCAGGAATGTTGTTGAGATGGGCAAGATCAGTCCAGTCTTCTGTCCAGGGGTCAATATGCCAGCGGACCTCCTTACCAAGGCACTTCCGGTCGCCAGTGTGGACAAGTTTCGAGTTATGATGGGTTTGCGCCCCTACCCAAGTGTCTGAGGCAGTTATGGGGCGTAATAAAAATTCCTTTCCTCCTCTGTGGGGTTATAAGACGCCGCTTTAAGCGGTGCGAGGACATTCCCTCTTCTTTTCACTGAAAAAACTAATATGCTTTCTGCTTTATATCGAGTATACATTGTGTGAATTTGGTGGGAGATTCTCTGGATTTGGTGGGAGCATCAAGAGACAGCTGCCCAGGTGGGAGTGTTAGTTGTAGTGTGTTGTTTTGGTCATCTGCCTCTTATGACTCGTATGAGTCATCACTATGTAGTTTAGTTTTGCCTAGGAGTGTTGGTGCTCATTATTGACCACCAACTACTCCTAGGTATGTCTCTCTATACTTCATCAATGCTCATTATTGGCCACCAACTACTCCTAGCCTTAGATCCTTACAATAAATGCCCGAATATAGAAAATAATGCTGACATAACTTTCTCCATTACTATCAGAATCTTCTGTATCATCCTGACTGTAGTTCATATCGCCATCTAATGAAGTCTCCGTCGTAGGCCCTTTATCTTGCTGATCGACCTTATGTTTTCGAAACATATGACGATGCACCCATTTCCCACTGTGGGAATCCTTCCTGCATCTATTACAAGTACACCATCAATAGTTCTTAGAAGGGTGCATTGGTCTACTCTGTTGGATTAACCACTGGGCTAAAATGACTAGTCATTTACCAACAGTGCAGATTAACCCTTTGTACCCAAGTTCAACATACTCTCCATCATAATGATCCTCTATCTCTGTTTCTGAGCTGTTACCGACAATATAACCAAATACGTCCAACTAAATAACCAAATACGTCCAACTAACTTCTCAGTTAAGTATATTCTACGTAAACAATAACCTCTTTAAACATCACATTTCTCTCTTTCAAACTGAAGGTGTAATGGTTTCTGAAGATTATTCATCAGATGATCAGGAAAGCGAGCATTCACAGGAGGATCTGGATTTTGCACTTGGAAATAGCAAGGGGATAGAAGCTTCTTTCAGTGAGCGCAAAAGTGGTGTTGATTTTGCAGCCGGTCCGTTCTTTCTTGTTCTTGTTTCACTGTGGAATGGGTATTAAAGGTATTGATTTAGGTGTGCCGTCATCAAACTTCAACTTTCTCACACGTTCAAGCAACATCTCATCGCGTACCCCAATCTCTCGACTATCTACCCCATCCAGGGATTCACCAGAACCATCCCATCCTTCTCAACTCTGGAATTGTCATCTCAACCTCAACACTGTAGAGGGTCAAGGTCGTTCACACCTAGGTTCGCCGATATCGCCTCACCATAATCTAGACCTTTCAGAGCCCCCAAATCTTTGGCAAATCTTGGCCAGTGTCACAACAACTGATCTTCTTGCTTTTAGTCCTGTGTATCAACGAGCACATGATGAGAATATAGCTGTGCAGACCAAGATTAGGGTTCTCAGATCCGTTCTCCCATCTGCACTTATTAGTACACATCATGATGCATATGCAATGGGCATGTTAGATCGCTATACGACAGCTTTAAAGATTACAATCGCACACCACCTCCAGCTCAGCCACTGCCTCATCCTCATGAATCCTCCAGTCGTCATTTAGTCTCCCAGAGCCATACCAAAGCAGTTCTGATGCTACCGCGATTCCAAGATTTAACTGAGTTGATTTCCCCATGATAACCTGCTGGACAAGTGCGGAATTCAAGGCTTGGAATGATGTTTACAAGAAGCTCAGAAAAGATGTGCGGAAAGGAACGACACAGGACTTCATTCAGGGTGAAGACGGCCAACCAATCTCACCTATCCAAACCGAGCAGATCAGGGAATGGATCGGTCAGCGGTTTCTTGGAAAGGACTACAGCTAAATAGTCTCCACGTATACCAATCAACTCTTACACGTGTTCATCAAACATTTTCCTCTCCTCGGCTATTGTGATGGTTATTTCCAAGCTCTCTATTTTCTCAATGCCGCAAGCTATACTAGGAAACGGAGTATTGTACGGACGGAGAAGAAAGCACAGATCAAGTTTGAACTGAAGGATGCCAAGCCCATCTTGAAGAATACCGTGTAAGCATCTAAGGCTAGGAGTGGTTGGTGGGCAATAATGAGACATTAGAGAAGTATAGAGAGACATACCTAGGAGTGGTTGGCGGTCAATAATGAGACATTAGAGAAGTATAGAGAGACATACCTAGGAGTGGTTGGTGGTCAATAATGAGCACCAACACTCCTAGGCAGAACTAAACTACATAGTGATGACTCATAAGAGTTATAAGAGTCATAAGAGGCAGATGACTTCAAGCCAGTCTAAACTGCTGGACGTCTTTTCGAAGCACGAGTGGATTAGTTAAGTGTGAACAGCAGTATGTTTCTGTACTTGCTACGTAGTACATTATCGATATTCCATGAGTTTAGATTTACGGGACTTAACCTAGATTGCTATAAAGTGAGGCAAAAGGAGCTCCTCCAACTCTCAAACCAGATGATATTGAACACCCTGAAGTAATTGTTATGGCTGTCCGTTCTGAACGACAAAATTATTTGCAACAGTTTGATACACAAAAATAGTTTATTTGCAATTGAGAAGGGGATTGTTCCTCATATTCAGAGAGTAGCCAGAGGAGACTGTGAGTTTGAACAATTTTATTAAAAAGAAAGGGAATTTACTAACAATGTATTATTAAGCAGCAATCAAAGTATTCTGGACACTCCCTCCACCAGTGAAAGTGACGTACACAAAGCCAACAAAGAAGGGTAACCTCGGAGCTGAAAAGACTTGTGGTCAATGCAAGAAGCAAAAGGATGGGTATGGTGAGAAGAATACAAACAATCACAAGCGCAACATCTGTGACAACAACTTTCTGTATTGGTCCAAGGTCCTGTACCCACTGCCAAAGACCAACTTATACAATGTCCTACTTCGTAAGAATATGTTGGGGAAGTGAAGCATAGATGAGAATGTGGTAAAGAAGTTTTTCACAGATATCAAGGATGGGAAAGTACCAGATGTTGATCAATTGGTGGAGATATTGAACATGCGAGTTTTTATGGCAATGACATGGGTAGAGGGACTAGGTTTTGACAAAAGAAAGGTTGCATATTAAAGCGGGATGAGAAAGTAGTGGTTCATTTAGTGAGTAGTCAGAGGCAAATAGATATCCTTTGTGATTTCAGTCGGGACATATAAAGCACCAGCTTCCACTTTTGAAATTTTTTATAAATATCACATCAACTATTATAAAACAAAGGCAAATTTTGAGCTTTTATTTGATCAATTACAACTGCAGTTGCAAGAGGACGGAATGCACAGTTACAGATTCATGCAATGTAAATAATGTGAGTTCATGCTCTGCTTTGTTAATATCCCCTCAATGCTAATAATCCTCATACGTCATGATAGCTAGCTCTCAGGCCCTGCATTCAATGCACTTATGCCTGAGATACAATGGATAATGGTGAAGTAATAGGGAATCTTATCTTTGACATATATAGGGTGTGTATGTTTTCCTCTGCTGTTTTTGATGTTCACTCAAACTCTCAAACTTATTACGCATCATACATAGTAATATCTAGCCCTCTGGCCCACCACTCACCATGCTTACATCTTAAATACGATGGAAAATAGCGAAGCGATGGTGGAATTGTATTTTTGACATATATATGAGGTGTGTATTTTGTCATCTGCTTTTTAAATATTCACTCATTCTCAACACATATTACATGTCGTTGAAGCTACATCACAGGCCTTCCATTCATGCTGCTTACATCTAAAATACGATGAATAGCGGTGAAGCAATGGAGAATTACAATTTTTGATATGTATGAGGTGTGTATTTTTTCCTCCAATTTTTTGATATTAGCTCATTCTTACTATGAATTATACATCGTTGTAGCTGGCTCTCAGGCCTTCCATTCGCCCCACTCACTCCTGAAATGTGATGGATAATGGTGAAGTAATAGCAAATTGTATTTTTGATATATGAAGATGAGTTTTTTTTTGCACTGCTTTTTAATGTTCACTCATCATTATTACATGTTATACAGGGCAACAACAGCATCATATACGCTATGTTCAAGCTGCTTAACAGGAAAACACATTGGGTATTGATGTCAGAAGGTGTGATCACATTTCAAGTTTCCACGTACCTGTATTTGTTTTGTTTTTTTTTGCTTCAGAGACAGACACATGCCATTTCATAGACCCTGGATTAGGGATGGCTATCGTACCGTATCGTCGTCTCAGCACCACTTCCAGACGGTACGTGTCCCTGTCTCAGCTCGTATTGTACTGTAACAAATTTCCATTGTCAGATACGTACTAGTACGGCGGAAAACGGGAGAATACGACGGATTACGGGTTATATGGCATATAGCAATTCCATCACGTCTTAAGTATCACGTGTCACACTTTCGTCACTTCTGACCGGCTCTGCAACGTCATCCTCCAATGTCATCAGCTCCATTTGCAAACTCTGTAAGCTGAGATTTCCGAAGGAAGCATGCAATGTGATCCTGAGCATGATAAGGTCGTGTATCTCAGTATTCTAGACAATGACAGCAAATACCTATGGTATCATGAGCATCAGAGAAGATGTGCTTGACTCCCACAGCACAACATATAGCACTGAAAAACCTGAAAACAAGTGAGAACACTTTAGGGAGACACGTTCTGAAATAGCCAGAATATCTCGAGCCAGAAAAGACAAGTTGTGCAAGTTGTGCTTTGACTCTTACTTCCAAAAGGAAAGTGGATCAGCTCCCAAGCCAGGGTTACATGCTTGAAGAGATGGTTAATTTCCTTCATTACTCTATTTTCATCCGCTGCCGCCTTTGGACCATGACCGATAGAAGCAAGATAATCGAGAATGGAGAGAGTCGAAGACGTTTATATGTTTGAGGAGAGGAAGGATGTGTTATCGGTGCGAGTGCTCGTCTTGTTTCATAAGCTGCAGCCTCAATGTGTCAGTTTTGTTGAAGAATCTAAGAACGTTGCAAAGGAAGCATGGACCATGGATTGAGAGTATGCAACTGTGTCAGACCATCGCCTCCACTGTCCTCCTTTGTAACCCATTGCTCTAGCTGCAAATTGCCTTCCTCCACCGTAACCCGTAATACGACGGATTTTCTGGATGAAAACGGACGGGACGTGGAGGATGGCGTATCGTATCGGATCGTCCCGAAGAACAGTCAAGCAGGACGGACGGGTACGGTACACGTATCGGACACGTACGTCTGGGACGGTGCGATCCGATTGCCATCCCTACCCTGGATCAGTCTAAATTGTATTCAAGATGAATTGTTAATCATTACTACATTTTTGCATTCAAGAATTTCGAGGTCGACCACTTTTGTGTGCGCAGCCCGATGTGGCGCAAATCTCCCCAAAATTGAGCGCAAAACCTTCGGGCGACCAGTTCGCCACATTGACTGTGGAAGCTCTGGGGCATGGGGATCAACAGTCACATTGCATTGATTCCATAGGATTTTAATGGATCTTTGAGTGTTTGACCACTGATAAGTCAATCCTGAACTGGAATAACATGGCAGCGAGGGAGCGCCAAGGAGCGAAGGACGTCGAATTTGCAAACTTGTGTTTGACTCAACTTATGTCTTGTCACATTTCCGTTTACCCTTCCCCATTTCCATTCTGAGAGCAAGGCGATTTCTAATGACCTTGCAGCTCTGCAAACACCGTTCATCCCGGCCAGATTGCCTCCCAATAACAAATATATCCCATTCCATCGTAAGTTCGGGAATATGTGATGCGGATGAAGGGACAAGCGAGTGAGGGCCTGTTTGGGTGGATGACGCAATCTGATACCCAAACAATGGCAACCGATGACGGAGCAGATGACGATGCACTTTTTTTTCGGAATTGCCGCCCCACGTCATCGACGACAACTTCTTCAGAGACCACACGAATGACACTCATGGCCCATGAAATCTTCACTTCCGAGCCAACTGGTGAGTGTCAACGGTGCATCCGTCCAGCGATTGAGATTACTTTCCAGCGGAGACCCAAAGTCTCCAATCACTGGCAACGAACAAGACCTCGAGAGACGAACCTAATCCCTTCGAGCTTGCCTTTAACCCGTCCCACCAGTCATCGCCCAGTGCAAGCGGAGTTAAAAGGTCCAACTCGACCTCGCCCAACGACATCCACATCAGTGGCATACACACACCAAGAACTCCTGGGAACAACAAGCTGCCGCCATTTAGCTCCATAGAAACCCGGAGCATCCCATCAGAGCTGAATTGGAGTGCGAATGTTGACAGGTATGCCATCACTTTGTGAGAGGAACTACGCTTAGTGAAGGTACCCTGCTATTAGTTTAAGGAGAGGGCCGCTATCTCCTTCCTTGCTTGATGGGCCGGTGCAGCAGGATCCGTCGTTAGGACTTGCTCACAGCTTCCCGTTTAAAACAGGGCTCACGCCTCAAGGGTCTGGTCTCACTCCGCTCCTCAATGGTTCACTTCCTCCTATCACGCCAAATACGGCTTCAGCAATACAGCATTTTATCATGGGTGACTCTCCAGCGCCACCTCCAATATCCGCCACCAATCTTGAAGGAAACCTTACAGATACGATTGCAGGCAATTCACAGGCTCCATATACTTCAACCCATACTGTTTCCGACAGGATATCTAGCTTGCCAGCGTCCTTTCCCGTCCTGAGCACTCAAGCGGAGTCGCCATCACTCAATTCAGCTGAGCGATCAGTTATCGCTGCTGCCTCGGGATCTAGAAGTCAACCTGCCGCGCTTCCTTCTCACTCCCGAATTGCATCAGTTTCCCAGACCACTGCTTCAGCGAATTTACTACTTCCTGATGCATCTCGAAATCAGAATGGGCTTTTTCTCCTCACACAAGCACACGAATTCACTCAACAACCTGACGATATTGCTGCTGCTGCTGCTCTGAGTAGCCTTAATAACAACAGTGGTTTTGGCGCTTTGCCAGTTATTGCTCGACCGTCGGCCGCGAAACAACCGCCCACCGTGGAAATCGAGAGCAAGCCTTCAGGTTCGCAAACCAGAGGAAAGAAGGTTACTCCTACTGGGGGATCCAAGCGCAAGAGGACAGAGACCTCAACATCGGGTGCTGGTGGAGGGAGGAAAGCAAAGAGGACAAAGATGGTTGATGACTCGGAAGAGGACGAGGAATATATGTCTCTTGGGAAGGAGAAGGAGAAAGACGACAAACCAGAGACGGAAGAGGAAAAGCGAAAGAGCTTTCTCGAGAGAAACAGGCAAGGTGTGCTTCTCTATCTTTTACTGTGGGCCAAACTTGCTGATATTGTGCTGGTCCAATAGCTGCGCTTAAATGTCGTCAAAGTAAGTCGCATTGTTCGTTGGTGAAGATTCACTGATGTAGAGGTAGGAAAAAAGGCATGGTTGGCATCACTTCAAGCCAAAGTAGAGTATCTGTCTACTGACAATGAGGCACTCCAAGCCACAGTCGTCAGCCTCCAAGAAGAGATTACCTCCCTGCGTACGCTCCTATTGGAGCATCGAGAGTGCCTCCTTCGCAGCAAGGATGCCCAATCTCGCCAAGCATCCACCCTGTTGGGTTACACTCAATGAGAGGATAACACGTACATAGTTGCTTTCGTGTTCATAGTTCGCTATTAGTTGCATGCAGACTTACAAATGGTAACTTACTTCATTTGATTGTGTTGTGTAACAGGATTGTAATCGCTCCACAGTGCGCTAATTCTTCACCTGTCTAGATGGTCGATTCAATTGTAGATATTTTGCGATTAGATTGTCCTTGTGCAAAGTTCGTTCTTTGGACAATGCTCGCAAGCTGCCACAAAAACAAAGTTCAAAGCTAGCAAAAGAATCATAGTGTAAAAAGGTCTAGAGGTTATCCATATGGGCCAACGCTTCTTGCTTTTCTTTCTCACTGAATATCCTTGGCTACAGACGTGGATAATTTAGCGATGCGCATATAAAAACGAACGGCTTACTGGAAGGTTGCGTTCCCTAAAAGCCATTGATAAGTGTGAATGAGACCTGAAAATGTTACCAATAATTACGCACCATTTCGTCCCACCAGGAAAGCTAGGAACTAAACGAACAGGTCAAACAAAGCACCTTAGAAGAGAAAATGGAATTCTACCTATGTACGGGTCTGGGTGATCCCATTTCGCTACCTCTTTCTCAGCTTCTGCTAATAACTTTGCGACTGCTCGAGGATCTCTGACTTGGCGGTTCTGCTCAAACATAGCTCTTATATGTAGAGCTTTGATACGCCATTCGTCGTGACGAATGTACCAATTAAGGCTTCCTTTGAGGGCTCGCCTGGGCAGAGTGTTAAAGGTTGTGGAATAGCGGGAGGTATCCTACCTATACAAATGCTGTTGTACAATCAGTATCTAGGCAGCTAAAGATATCCAGGCCTACCTGAACGTAACGGCGATGAGCTTGAGAGAAAGGAGAGACAGCTCCGGACATCGTGCTTTGTGGTGAGTGGTTTGGTTGATGAGGGTTAATGATGTTGAAGTAAAACAAACTACCAACCACATCAGCATCAGTTGTCTGTTGTCTTGCAACGTCGAGCTATTCGTTCACTTAGGAATTGAAGGTTGGTACCAAGGTCTCATGGAGCATTTCTGATTTATGCAGACATTAGGCAGCATGGAGCTTCCACCCCTTGCCCAGAACTTGTGGTCCAGCTACACGTCGAGCAGTGAGTAAACGCTCAGCTTTGCGCTCAAGATTTCAGCTGAGCTCCCATGAAGCTCCTGCTCGGTTGCGACTTATTGACAATTTATTGGTCTTCTTGATGCTAACCGGAGTGTCGCAATTCGTCTACTGTCTTTTCGTGACCAACTTCCCCTTCAATGCTTTTTTAGGAGGGTTCGTAGCTCGTCTTTTCTCTGGATCGTAGGCTTATGAACTATGTCAGTTTTGCAGCAACAATTGGTCAATTTGTTTTGACAGCTTCATTGCGTTCACAAGTTAATCCCAAAATGCGTGCCACTTTTCCTTCAGTATCCCAAGAACGGTAAGGCTTCCTCCCTCTTCGCTCGCGACGCTTACAGTTTCATGTACCAGTGCATTTGCGGATTTCGTGTTCTCGTCACTCATACTTCATTATTTTGTTTTCAATTATCTCGGATAATGCATCATTCTCGATTCAACTTGCAACATTCGTCCCCGCTCACAAAAGCTGGAAATCGTCGACCTTGAGATTTTAACGCATATTAACCAACCCTTACGTGAGGAGAGAAAATGATGTTCAGTTGCAGCCGACTACCGATTAGAAAAAGGCTACAGAACACCCTTTCCGTGTCATGACAGAGCTCAGGACAGATTCAGTGTGCAAATTGAGATATAAATGAATAATACGGATGGAAATGCAAAAGGCACACAAATACCTAATTATACAGATTCATATCCTCGGTGCCGTCTAACTGTCCTAAACCGCCTTCTTCTTCTTCTTCTTCTTCGGGTCATCATCACCTTCCTCTCTCGACCGCTTCTTGCTTTTCGGCACTTTCTCTTGAATCTCTGCCTGCTTTTCTTTCTTCTGTCTTTCTTTTCCCTTCTTTACGCTACTCGGGTCCTCCGACTGGGCTTCAGGCTCGGCTTCTTTTAGCTGCTTTAGCACCGCAGACATCACCTAGAGACAGTGTTTAGTACACTTCGCCGAGGTTAAAGCCCGAAATCACCTCTGCATTCTTGGTGGGATTGGATCCGGATTCATAGAATGCTAACCGCTCCTCAACTTGATTCCGCAAGGCTTCACCGAATTTTGTGGTTGGTGTTTCTGGGCACGACTGCTCAGTACATCAAAAATGATAGGAGGTCACGAACCAGTGAAACAATCGATCCGTGAAGCTATTGAACACTTGTTGGCAAGAAACCGCGATACCCGTCCCTTATTCTTGGATGCTGCTCGTCCAATAAATGTACTCTGAAACACCGTCAAAATGGTCCCGATCAGGGAAAAGGACTGACATGATATATTAGGCCATACTTAGGTGTGTTCCCCTTTGTTTTCAGAGCTCGGAATAGAGCCTTTTCGGCTCCAAGAATTTGTACTGTGCTCGCAGGATATTTGCTAAGGTTGGTCAAGCTTCCTGCGTGACTGATAAGGCGTGCTCCAACTGCGTCGCCAATGAGAGCTGCCAGGTTTGGAGCCACAAGGTTCATCTTCTCTGACAGGTACGTCTGCAGCTCTTTCCGATAAACGTAAAGGTTAATAACCCGATTAGCAAAGTTGAGAATGTTTATTAGGTCAACGGGTGATATATCCGTCCCCATGGAAGCTCGTGAAGCATCGTAAACGTTTTTGGCGCGCGTTTCGTCGTCATCCAGGATTTCGGAGAGTGTGGACAGGTTGTCTTCAGTCAACTGCGACTTGTCGGCGATCGCTTGGACCATCCGAGCATACTGGAGATTGTCTGGCACGAGCTTAACAAGTTCGGGAAAGTGCCAGCCATACCATTCTCGGACTCGCATGGCAAACGTGTTAACGTCCTTGTCGAGCTGGTCGAGGAGTGCAATAGCTTGAATAATCATGTTGTCGCTCCGGTTTACATTGAACTTCACTTTGGCTCTTGAATATGCGTGCCCGAGTCCAAGTTGAGCTCGCGCTACATCACCAGTTGAAAGATCTCCTATAATTTTTTCGGCATGCAGTCGTATGCCACGGATGAGTTCTTGCGAGCGATCTGAGGCGTCGCACTCTATGCTCAAAGCGTTTTTGATTGAAGAACCGAGATTGCGATCCGCGACACCCAAAATGACATTAGACTTGTCTGACGGGAGGTTCAGCTCGAGAAGGGAAGACAGGTGCTCGTTGACAACCGCTGGATACCTTGTTGACTACATTCATGCAAAAATACAAGAGAACACACCTTCAGAGAGATCATTCGCATTCTCCAGAGCGTGTGCAGCGTCTTTGAAAGGCGCAAAGCTGACCAGTTGGCATGTCTTTGAAAATTTGGAAAAATCAGCAATGGAGTCCTGTACGTTCTTTGATTTCGACCCAATCTCCTCATGGCCCTTTGACTTGAACAATGCTAACCCTGCCGCAGATTCGAAAAGGACGTAGTTGGCCATCTTCCTCCTACCACCAGCAGCTGGTCGACTACTCTGGAAAATTTTAGGACAGGTCAATCTCATCAACCATCCTCATCTGCGTGACCATCAAGACCCTGAGTCGAGGTCAACAATGTCTCTGCCCACACCAACTCGCAAGTTCTCAAACGCCAGCGTCAGCGCTCTACCTCCTCACATGCGGAACAATCTGGCCAGTCCTCCTCTGTCCGCGACAGGCACCTCTGTACTCGATCTCAACCTCGATAATGCGCCGCCAGTCATCATCTCGAGGAAGGATCAAGCTGCCAGTTTCGCTGCTTTCGACAACTTAATGAGCTCCGCAAAGGCACTTAGGAATTGCATGCTCGCAATGAGTCAAGCAACAGCATCCTTTGCTACAGCGTTGCAAGACTGCGGGAGACTTAAAGGGGCAGGGACTACCGAGTCCAGAGAACAACTCTTGACCTTTTCGGGTTTCTATTATATGCAAGCGTCCACTCTTTGGAGGTGTTTACGCTGAATGAGAGAGTAGGGAGAGCTCCATGCAAGCATTGCTAGCGGATTCCTTCTATCGCAACTTCGAACTCGAGCTACTCGATAAGGGAGACGAGCATAAACACAGCACTATGGATCGAAATATTTCTCATCAGAAGATTTTGACCGAGAAGACACGACTGATACAAAAGACCGAAGCTGACAATTTGAAGATGGGAAGAAAAGGCATTCGAGGCAAGTGGCTCACACACACAACCCCAAATATTGAATGATGACTAGACCTAACGTCGTTCCGGAACGCACTTACCCATTTGCAGGTTCTGGTCCAGGATATGGATAGATGCACGCATTTAATTTTTCACATCTTTACCCACTTGACCCTGATATGACGACTTATACAGGTAAAGTTGAACATTACAAAGAAGCCCTTGCTTCCGAAGAAGAATTATGGAGCTTGGTATCGAACAAAGCGGGCATCACTGTTAGGTCCTGTAGGTTCCTGACTCTGACTAACACCCGTTACTAAAAGTGCCGTCAGCGCTGGACATACACGAAAGATTGTCAAGCAAAGGAAACACAGATCCACACCTCGCTTCCCTAAACGAGGATAATCCGGATCCATTTGCTGTCTATGAAGATCCCAATACCTCTTCCGCCCAATACCAGACCATCCTTTCACCTCTATCTCTTCTCCCGTCAACCATGCACAACCACCCACACCGTGATCCAGAGCTAGCCCGTGGGCTTGACCGTAGCCTCAACAACGTCACAGAGGAAGAGGAAGAGGAGCGCGACATAGCGCCACGGGTGTTAATGAGTCCAGAATTGAAGGCAACACTCATTCCAAGCAGTGTGGATCGGACAAGCAGCGATGGAAACGAGTTTCCTTGGGGCGATGCTAACTGAAGTAGGCCATGACATTTAATTAATGAAATGAGGAATGTTAACGAATCGTTATCACAATGTATTCTGATTGTGCGAATTCTAATGATAACTTATTTGGTTCGCTTACAATATTAGTGTGTTTCTTCATCGATTCTGGTCCACATTTCCCACTTAAACTTGATCCCCTCGTGCGCTCTTTCCTCTGGTCCATTTGGCCGTTTCGTCCCTGTCCAGTCCCAAAGTTCTGAGTCACTCGCTTTTGTCCACTCTTCTTTCTTCCACTCTGGAAAGAAAACATCACAATCATAGTCTGGCTCCATTATTCGAGTAAGCAGGAGGCGATTCGCTTTTTCGATGGACTCATTGTAAACCCTTGCTCCGCCAATAACGAACACCCTTTGAGGTGTCTTTTCCATACTTTGAAGGAGTCTGAGAGCTTCATCTAAGGATGGAACAACATGAGTAGCCTTGTGCTTTTGCCTGAAGAAGCGCGTTGATTAGTGAGGAAACAGAGAGTGCTCAGTACTCACAGCTCCGTAGGTCCAAGTGTGGTGGAAATGACAACATTGATACGGTTCTTGAGGGGCCTGAAAGCTGGTGGGATGGACTCCCATGTTTTCCTTCCCATGATCACAGCGTGGGAAGAAGTGACTTGTCGAAAGAAGGACATGTCGGGTGGAAGATTCCATGGCATAGCATTGATGGCTGAAACTCCAAGTCCTCGCGCGGGGGTGATTGCAGCAATGAGAATCAGATTCATGGTGTGCTGGCTGCCTCCATCCAGATACGTAGCTTCGGCCCTATTCCATGGCATAGAGTGTCAAAGATCAGTTTAACTGAGTTAAAAGTTACAACGACCAACATTGCACCAACCAGAGACGTGACCAGAGGGAAAGGTTAGGTTAGGGTAGGGAATCGCAAAGATGTCTTCATTGCTAGGTAGACTGTTTCAGAGCGAATTCTTTTCTCCCTCTTTGGCTGTGTCTTAGTAGGCTCTCTCTTCCTGTTATGTCTTCCCTGACAGAGCATCGTGGCAACAGCTTGAAGACTTACTCCGACTCCATTGGGATAACTCATTATCTAGTCAATAGATTATCTGAATTCGATAGATCTGAGGTTGAGTTCTACTGGCCACAACTTTGGTGAGTTGTTGTACATCAGGCTAGCTTTGGGATTTGAGACGCGTTGTCAGTCATTTGCTTGTTACGAGGCCAACAGAGTCTACAGCGTTAGAGACATTCATCATTCAAAGATGCGAAGAGTCTACACATACGGCTATGCTGGTAAAATCGTCTGCTCCTTAAACGACCCTTGACTCTTCTGAATTGCTTGAATTGCGCAGACTCTTTGGTTTCTTCAAACCTACCTCCATGACTTCTCACAGTCTTCCTCTCGCTCGTCTCTCAATCCTAGCGACAGTCCCTCCTTCGTCATTACGCGAAGAGCTTTCAACAAAGTCCAACACATCATCTTTTCCGATCCAGATGTCAGCGATTTTCTGCCGCCAGGTGACGAAGACATTTACGCCCATCAAACATCTGCGGTCGCTTTACAAGCCCAAAAGCAGATTGGCTTTAAGGGAAAGATGAAGGAGAAGCTTGCTCCCAAAGCTGCGCCAGTGACAGTCGGCA
>MU271815.1:0-22502 GCA_021432655.1 Atractiella rhizophila
GGTGAAAAGCCTCCCTCAAATATTCGGAATATTCCTGAAGTGTGATCTGAACCACGAACCTTTGCTGGTTCAAGCTCCGGTTAACCCTCGACTCCCACAACCAGCCGTCTCACACCGTCTCAGCCGTCTTCGAAAGAGGGTTGGTGATGAAGGACGGCACCCTGCCGTCCGCCAATCCCGTCCGTCTCCTGGAAAGGAAGTGCCAACGGTCGCGGGACGGGTGGCTGAAAAAGCCGTCCGCCCCGCACCATCAGCCGTCTCAACGGTGACGTTGAACAGCCCTACATGTGGATCTGCTCATCCCTGGTGGTAAGCACCTAGCATGACTATTATCCGAGACTCCTACCTGCTCATCCCTGGCGGTAAGCACCTAGGGAGAGCAGGTCATTGACCGTTCGTACGTACACCCGTGTGCGGTGATCGTACCACACTGGATACCTCCAACAGGAGGCACACTCTTTGCATGGGTTCCGTGATGGTGATGGAGGAACTGGTGCAGAACTTGCCTGAGTATTTGATGGAGCAGAAAAGATGAGTTATTGAGGAAATGTCAAACATGGAGCTTTGAAGCTTTTGAATACAATGACATATGGCCTAGAGAATCTTGTCAATCTTGCCAATGCTTCCATAGCCACCTTGAATCTTTGGTCTCCTCCCACTTTCCAGATACTCCTTGATGCGAGGACGCTCCATCTAAACAGAGAATCGGGGGGACCACATAGTGGTCAGGTCATTCCCATACAGCATGATACTAGAACTTACCATCCTTTCAAATACCGTCCTCAGTCTCGTATGATTGTAAAACACCTTAGAGTATGTGTTTCGATAAAAGAAGAAAATATCAAAAAACCTAAAATCTGCAATAGACGGCTTGAAAAGCACTAGTTCAGCCTCACCTTTCTTACAAGTAGTAAAAAATACTAAGAATCACCTTTTCAGTTCCCAACAAGAACCCCTCTCCATCCTCGTTCCACTTCTTCACGAAAGCCTCAATGCGATCCATCTGGACGGGCAACGTCTCTTCGAACCACTTTCTGAACTCTCCCGATCCGGTCTTCACCGGCTCGACAGAGGACTCGTGCAAGTCCATCAGCTTCCCATAAAGGGCCTCGACGAGAGCTGTAGTCTTCGGTGAGGGAGGAACGTAGCCGTATTCCGACGCGAGGAAGCGGAGGATCGCTCCGCTTTCAGGTAATATGAAGTCGTCGTACTATTTCTCAATCAGTAGAGTGGAGAGAAAAGGGGAGGAGTGTCGAGGAGATATTTACTTCTAAGACGGGATATAGACCGAATGGACACTTTTCGCCCCAATCTGGAGCTGATTTATGCGACTCCCAATCCTGTGGACCTTTGAATCGGTAGTCTTCGTACTCCGCTCCTGAATGGACATCATCAAGATATTGTCATTTTTCTAATGGAGCGGGGAGGAGATGGTGCTGACCAGCATCTTCGAGTAGAAGACGGATCGGTTCGAGATACCCACAGACTGGGAAGTAGGTGATTTTGATCTTCTTCGTTCCCATCGACTCCGAATATTGCATTGCCGAGACTAAAACGTAGTTGTGAGTTGTGGAAAGTAGACGAGACTATCGTAGACCTTTATATATCGTGGCTGGGAGGCGATCCATCAAGTTCTTAAGGGGAGAAATCCATCCCGCTTGCATTGCGGCTCCTGCTCCACTTGCGGTTCCTTCATTCACAGATGCACATCAAGGTACATACGGGAGTACAATTCTCTATAGCCAAAGCGTCACCAATCACCAATAGTCCACCTAGGAATGAGGAGGAGGCGTCGACTGTTTCTCCTTTGGACGGGAGGGAGAACAAAAGTGGAACAAGTAGAAGAGTGAAGCTTAGCGGGTGAGTTAGGTTCTTGATTGCACCTCTCATGGCGATCACAATGCAGAACAGATTTGCGTCTCATTCGACACTCTCCAGACGCCCCGAACAAACATAGGCTGCGAGGAGTAATACGAGTTGAAAGTAACTCGTTCTCCCCACGTTCTCCATTTTGGTGGAGTCATTGCTGACCCAGCATTTGATCCTGCATCATAATATAAATTATAGGCTAAGGTCCGAGTCGTATACCTCAACCGCATCACCATTCACAAAGTCGACATTGATTGCAAGCGAAATGTCCCTTGACCTCTCTCACCCCTCTCTCTCACTTCGTTTCCTTCCTCAATCCTTCTTCATCTACCGCTTCCCAGCCTCTTCTCCTCTCCCGAAGGAAGTGCAAATCAACCTCCTATCGCCATTCGGACCCACGGGCAAAACCAATCCATCATCCACTTCGACCTCTCAGCCTCTCTTCTTATCCGTCACGAGGACGGAGAAGGAGCTATCGATCGTGACTGATTCAGATTCATTGCTCGTTACCGAAGGGCTGGAGAAAGAAGGCCCATATTCTGGCTTTTTGATCACTGGTCCATTAGAACTCTCAATGACTGGTCTCGTTCTCCCTCAATATTCCTTTGAATTGGCATCAAGATGTGGTCTGACATATTGTGCAGGTGTGATGGCTACTCTGTTGCAGCCATTGAAAAAAGACGGATTGTCCATCTTCGCTATCAGCACGTTCGACACGGATTATATCCTCGTGAAGGAAAAAGAAAAGGAGAAGGTCAAGGAGTCTTTGGGGCAGGCAGGCTGGAAATGGGCGTAAACTCGAACGACGTGCAATCTATCTGTAAAGGAAAGAATCAAGCTCTGCTTATCACTTCACTCCGTACATTGTTCCACAAAGT
The DNA here is from genome assembly GCA_021432655.1 of Atractiella rhizophila. NCBI lineage: Eukaryota > Fungi > Basidiomycota > Atractiellomycetes > Atractiellales > Hoehnelomycetaceae > Atractiella > Atractiella rhizophila. The sequence continues at coordinate 2,748 of MU271815.1, forward strand.
TCCATTCCGAGTAACAATTAGTTAAAATCAGGTGAGCGAACTGATGCAAATGATAACCAATAATCCGATCTATAAAGTGAAGCCACACACGGAGATGTGACCACGTCGTTATTTAAAAGAGGCTGACTTGGGACCTTCTGGCGGAAAGTCTTTCCACGTGTGGAGGCTGCTAGGTTCCAAGGCACAAACTCATTTAAGGATTTATATTTTATATTGAGGGGATCTTCGAAAAATGCATCAGAGTAAAAAGAGTTGACACATACCAACATAGAGTCAGGACAATGTTGCTCAAATTTGCCTATCTTGGACGTTTAACATTATTACTGAGTGCCAAACACCACCGCAAAATATCTTCTGGTTCCAAGTATCACCTTTATTTCTCACAGAGTCGTTCTCCTTCCGCAGGCTTATCCGAAAGCGTTCCGCGTAGACGATACACGACAACGACTTTTGATTTGCTCGGCTAAGGGTACTTCCACTTCCTTGGAATATCGGTAGACGAGATTCTCTACTTTCTATCAAAGCTGTGTTTTGCTCTTTCAAACGGGGTACTCTAGTATTTACAATTTGCGGAAGAAACGCGTTTCAAGAGTTGCACCATCCTTCAAGCTCTCTATAGGTCTTCTATGTTATGAGCAACAGGACTGTGAACCGCGAAATTGAATCTTCTGAAATCACTGCACCAGTAGATGGTCGTATCCACACACCTGCTCCACTTCTATACAAATTCCCCAACTTCCTCCCTCTTCACCTTCAAGAATGCCTTCTTACTCATTTGGACGCGTCGAAAAGTTGGAGAGAGGTGCGCGGGAGGCGCAGGATGTGGCTGGGTGCGTCCCATCAAATTTCTACAAATCAGTAACGCTCTCATCATTGCTATTCGAAGGAGGAGACATGGTCACATCTTCGAGCGGGCAAAAGAGCTTCTGGCTCCCCATAGAATGGCCTTCATTCATCAGGGCCTTGGAGCTTCTTACCCTGCTGGAGGATAAGGTGAAAAACTTGGAAGGAGTAGAATGGCCAGAGAGAGGGATGAATTCTGTTCGTCGTGCAGTAGCCCTTGTGTCCGTCATGTTATGTCAGCCGGCTGATACGGAATCCAAGTGCCTGGTTAACGAATATCTGCCTTCCCAGGGCATACTACCTCATACCGATGGTCCAGCCTATCATCCCCTGGTCCTAACACTCTCCCTCGCTGGTCCCGCCACTTTACATTTCACGCCGGACATTTTATCCGATCAGTTCAAGAATTTCAGGGCGGAAGAAATTCCGAAGTCGTTTGAGGTGAACGTCGAAGAGGGTAGCCTGCTAGTTTTGACGAAAGACCTTTACGAATGCTGGAGACATGAGATTCGAGGGGAAGAGCAACGAGAAAGAAGGGTGAGTCTGACTTTCCGTCGTGTGAGGAGAAGTGGAAATGCTGCGTTGGTGGGGCTGGGAACACGAAGAAAATAAATCGAATCGAAGATGTATTTCTAATTTTTATGAAGCTCTTTCAATTGTCTTTCCGTTCAACAAAAGGTAAATGATAACTGAGAATTGTTATTCAGGTGTTCTACTTGATCGAGTTGATTTTAGTCGTTAACATGTAGCATCACTGAGTCTGTATGTCGTAAAATTCTATTCGTCATGAATTCCTGTTATCGGTTGCCTACGAATCTTGACATTCCCCTAATCCTGTTGTAACCACATCATTACGAGTTCGAGTCAAGATAGAGCTGGAGACAAAGCTAAGTGCTTACTTTTCTCCATAGCGATAGAAGAGAAATGGCACGCAAGCAAGTGCAACTGATATGAAGCCTAGAAGGGAAGTCCCCCAATCGACTCCAAGGTTATGAAATAAGGCTATAACATACTCCTTCAGTACTATCGTATGAGTGGAGAGGAGGCATCCTACGTGCTGCGACTATTGGGAAGACCCCTGCTGTTATACTACGCATGATCGTGTTAGCCGCTAGATAAACAGAAAATCAGCTCCATCATCCGCCTGACAAAGAAAGTGGCACAGACCGATGGCGCTAGCCGCATACTTCTCGTATGCATCGATAAGGTAATTCAATCCGCTCTGGAAGACGAGGAGGAATGGGATGCCCAAAAGGTAAGCAGCAACGACGGAATTGGCTGGATGAATGTCTTTATTGCTAGTCCATGCAAAATAGAAGAAGGCGATCGGAAACATCACGCCTCCTAGCATCATTGGGGGAAGACGTCGTTCCGGCGCTGCTTTTCCGCCGTGCGAGGAAACGTAGGGGATGTAGAAGCGTAGATTGTAGAATATCAGAATCCCGCCGGCTGTTAGCATCCCAGCGAGGACGGCGAGAAATGGAAGTGCCGCCTCGAGTGGGTTCCAGCCTCTATTTTCAGAGAATTCGATGGGGAAAGCCTCGAAGGTCAGAAAGAGAATGCCTGTATCACGTTTAGATCTTTATGATTTAAGAATCGGGTTACGAACCGAAGGTAAAGGCATTGTAGGTGCATACAAGTGCACAAATGGGTTCTAGAACCAGCATTTCAAGCGGTCGTCTCACGGTCTTCTCAAAGAACTCCGCAATGCCATGATCCTCCATTTCCTGCGCAGAATGTAAAGCCCAATTTTTCGTCTTCAACCTTAATCGTTTTGCTTTCGCCGTTAGGATGGCCGGCGCGAAGGTTTCTGGGAGGAAGAAGACGTCGACGACGAATATGGTGGAAATGAGTATCAGTGTGATCCATTGTGTCCATCGCCAACCTAACGAGGAGTCCTGAGAGACTGCAGCTCCAACTATAGGTCCGAATGTCGGTCCACCAACAACAGCGAAGCTGTAGAGGACGATTGCCTGTTCCCAAGCAGTCAAACATGAACAGGATATCAAAAGAACGACGTACTATTGCGCGCGTTTTTTGCTCCCAAAGGTCGCTCAAAGCCCCTCCGACATTAGTGACCGGAGCACTGGCCGCTACTCCAGCGAAGAAACGCGTTATCAATACTGTTTGAAGGTCTTTTGCGGCTGCCGTGCCGGCCGTAAAGGCAATGAAGAAAATGTAGGGGAGGAGAACTGCAGGTCTCCGTCCATAGGTTTCTGACATAGGACCCCACAGAATTGGTCCAAGAATAAATCCTACAGACGGAAAGTGAATTCAAGCTACAGTAAAGACAGAAAGGGAACAAGTACCAAAGACAAAGAAGCTGACAATCAGGATGGCCACTTCACGTCCAATATCGAACTCCTTCATTACTCCAGTCACTCCAGCAGCTATGCAAGAAGCAGAGAAGGTAGCGCCTAACGTGGTGCACCCAAGCATCATGGTCACGGTCCATTTTCGAGCAGTAGTCCAATTTTTGGGATTTGCTGGGTCGTCTGCACCATCAAACGTGACTAAGTCATCGAGGTATGCACCGTGCGCCTTCTCAACATCTTGCTCCACGTCTGTGGTCGAAGTAGAGCTCGATAATCGTGCCCTCTTCTCCATATTCCCCTCGACATTCCCTATAGCGCTACTTTTCCCTCCAACATTTGGTTCTGACTCTAGTGAGCTGGCTGTATTCAAGTTGGATATCGTGTCTTTCATGACGTCTGACTGTTACGCCGCACAGTGGGATATCAGGGTTTTTATACCCTCCTCAAACTTCGTCACCGTAATGGTAGTATGGTCGTTTTGAATGCTTCATCTTTCTTTCTTTAGAACGAACGGTTCAGACGGTCGAAAGCGGGAAAGCCTTCTTCATCTTCGGATTCTTCGCATGCTTGCAATTCTCGCAAAGGAGGAGGATCCGTCGTGCGCGTGCCGTGCCGACATGGACAACCCGAAACGAACAGTACTCAGTACGTCGGTATTTTCTTGATTTGGTCAAGCAGCCTGAAAACATAACTTACCACATCAACAAAGCAGCATGAGGTTGGCTGTTTCTACTCTTGCCAGGTATTCAAATGCTGAGTCAGTCGGGAATAGCAAACATACCTCTGCCCTGCGGCAAGACGAGGAATTTGAGCGTCAAAACGAGGAGCGCTTACAATCTCTCCATTCGAAAATCAAGACACTCCGTTCTGTGCGTATTGCCCTTTCAGGATAGGACGGAAATGGTAATTGATTCTTCTGGGTATATAGGTCACTATAGACATCCACTCCGATTCCCAATCCCAAAACGCACTCCTTGACACCACCTCGAACACGTTCGATCGCTTCACATCCGCACTACAGAACACGAGCACAAGGCTAACAAGGAGTGTGAACGGGAAGCATAGTCAAACTAAAATCGTTTTGTATATTGCAGCTGGGTTCTTGGTCCTTTGGATTCTGTATCGGTGGTTTGTTTAAGTCTTTGGGTTGTCGACGTCAGGTGTGTCCTCTCTCAGAGATAGAAAGGAGAGGTTGTACATATGTCTATTCAGTCTCTCAGTCAATACCCATCGTCGTTCTTTTGTTTCCTCCTCCATCTTAATGGCCTGATGGCTTTTCAAGCTGCTAATGACCCCACTCGTGCAAGGCCACCTCTTGGCTTGTTCATCCTTTGTCAGCCAACTTTATGATGAACTGCAGCGCGAGCGCGAGCGCTTTCACTAAAACGGTTTAATTGGCTTTCACTTCAATGGTCATGTTGTAGGTTGAGTCATGAAGCCGCAAGAGCGAATGTGCGAAGGTGCGAAAGTCGATGGTGTCGCCCCCGTGCCCGTCCCGGCGGCTCTTGGTTTGCGATTTACTTATAACTTGCCCCTCTCGTGAATGTCCATCTAATCTATTTCTGCTACTCCCAATAACTAGGTGTCACGATGGTGCTTCGACCGCTTGTCCCACTCCTCACAAACTCAGGCATGCAACTGCCTTTGCCCCACACCGTGCTCTATTCCCTTTTGGTCTCCTTCCTCCTCCCTCCTCTCCCCCTCCCGAAAATCCTCACGTTCATCATCTCCATCTTCGTGATACACAACCTATCCATCTTCACCGCCGACTGGAACGAAGCGCGTAATGCAAGGCGATACAATGCCAGAGTCGTACCTAAGAGCGTTCCCAAGCGCAGGTGGATTCCTGGCTCAGAGATTGCTAGAATGTTCGAATTGGGTAAAGCAGCAAGGAAATTGGAGCCTGGTGAATTGGCAAGCATCCAGAGGGACAAGTTCGCCTTCTCACCCCCTGGCCTCTACGGGCTGTACTGACCTGCGTACTTGATGAGCAGGGTCGGAGCGCCAATCATTAATTCTGTCGTTCCTGGGTTAGTCTATCCTTTCATCTTTTGGCAGCCAGTTTCTCAGCGTCCGACCTCAGGCGTTATGCCATCTCGACATGGGAGCCGAATCATATGAAGCAAGTGCTCACAACCAACTTTGAGAACTATGGGTATGTCGCTACGTAATCCTTAATACTGCTTCCTAACGTTGAATCCAGGAAAGATAAAACATTTATAACCAACCTAAAAGACTTCCTTGGGGACGGAGTATTCAACAGCGACCAGGTTTGTTATTGTTCATTGAGCCATTAGATTAGTATGACAAGTTGAAAATAGAAAGGGCTTTGGCAATTTCATCGTACGCTTACTGTAAGCGGTCCACTACCTTGGTCTCGTATTTGACTTTAGTTTATAGCGACCACACTTCTCAAAGGACGAAGTGAACGATTACTCGCACTTTCGTCAACATTGTGACAAGCTCCTCGAATATTTCTCCCGCGCTGCCTCGACAAACAGGGCCGTGGACGTACAGGAGGCTTTTGGACGGTTTACCATCGATGCTGGCAGCGAGCTTTTCTTTGGTGTCTGTCTCGATACTCTGAAAGAGCTAGAGGAGGGAGACGGAGAAGGGACGCAATTCTTGGAGGCTTTTAAAAACGCGCAGGATCACGCCGTGGATAGATTTAGCCGGCGTACGCTAATGTTTCCATCCATGTTGCAAATGTGCTGAAGTATAACATGGCGCAGCGGTTTGGTGGTGGAAACTTAGGGAGCTGTTTCCTAACAATCAGAGGAACAACATCCATGTCCTGAGCAAGCGTAGCAACAAGATTATCCAAGAGGCTTTGGAAAAACCGAAAGCGACTAGCGGCACCGATACACTCTTGTTACATCTCGCGTCTCAGACAAAAGATGTGGACCTCATCCGCTGCGAGATTATTAACATTCTTGTCGCCGCTCGGTCCGTACCCTACCTCTGCCATTATAGTCACGCTCATGTCAAGCATACACAGGGATACCACTACCACCTTACTGAGCGCAGCCACGTAGGCTTCATTTCTACATCTTCAATCCAACTCGTTAACGCGGCGTTGAAATAGGCTTGAACTTAGTCACAATCCTCACATACTGCGACGACTTCAAGAGGAAGTCACGAATGCCATTGGACCCGATCCGACCACTGTTAACTACGAGGATCTGAAGGAGTGCAAGCTCCTTCGCGCCGTGATTAATGAAACGTTGAGGGTGTATCCTCCAGTCTTTGGAAATGCTCGTTATGCATTTGAGGCATGCTGTCTCCATTTCTCTCAAGTCAAGAATCAGGACTGATTTGCCACGCAGGAGGATGTTTTCACAATTGGCGAGGATAGGTACTACATACCTAAAGGGTGAGCATGGTTTGTCATTAACGAATGCAACTGATGGAATACAAAGTGCGACAATCCGGTATCAAATTGGACCAATGCAAAAGCGCAAAGATCTTTGGGGTGAAGATGCAGAAGTTTGGGATCCCACTAGGTACTGCTTCTTCCCTATGCGATCAACCAGCTACTGACAGTACATCTACACAGGTGGCTAGACGAGAGGATCAAGAGATACACCTCGCAACCTTTCATTTTCCAACCTTTTTCAGGTCGGTCCTCTCTTCGCTTCTTCCTTATCCTACTCCTGAGCAACACCTGTAGCTGGCCCGCGAATCTGTTTGGGTCAGAAATTTGCAACCAACGAAGCGACTTTCGTGCTCGCTCATCTCGTCTCCAAGTTCTCCTCTTTCAGTCTCGCCGAGGACGTTCAGCCGAAGGACACGGTGCTTCCTAATGGAAGAGTGAAACTAGGTTCTGGACTCACGATTTATTATAAGGGTATGCAATCTTCTTTATCCAGCTGGAGAGAGTAATGACGACTTGTTCTTAGGAGGGGTTTGGATGCGTTTTTTTACGGAAAACGGTGCAGAGAAATGAGTACTGGAGCAATGTTTCATTGGGATGTTGTGCTAAATCGGTAATAAGTCTCTTCATGCGTCTCCTCATATTTGTAGCAAGTACATAGGTCGCTTCTACCATGTAATATTAATTCTGGATCTTGACTAACATACGTAGGAATATTGAATTAGATTGGCAGTGATGATTGGTGGTGGCTAAGACATTGAAGGGATTCACACAAGTGGTAAGGCAATGTTACTAAGGATGACTGTCTCCTTTGATCTTTCTAGGATTGAAAGTGAGAGCACAGGTTTAGGAAAGGGGGAGTTGGTGGTGGGTGCTAACCAGAACAAGTATCGATGTGCTAGGTTCGTTCAAGTTGCGCCAGCTTTGCTTCTGCAAAACTTTTGCATTCCAGACTGCTAAGATCCCTGTTGCATGTCAGTTGGCAATGTACAATTATCTAGCCTGTTACACTATTTATTCAGTCAAGACAACAATTTTTCCTCCGGCTTCATCAGAGTCCATACATCTGTGAGCCTCTACAATTTGATCAAATGAGAAGGTCCTCCCGATGTTTACCTTCAAAGTCCCAGCTTCGACCTGCTCAAGCATCTGTTGGATCGGGGTGCTAAGCCAAGCCGGAGTCCAACCGCCATATACGCTCAAACAGACGCCGACAGGAATGTGTTCCATTGGATTCCAGTTATCGAGAGTCCATCTACAGAAACGTAAGCAGTGCTTCAGGAGATGAAGAGGCAAAGTTCACGAACTTGTTGCCCACTATACCGGTGATGCAGACTATTCCTCCCTGCTTTGCACATGCAAGAGAATCGTCCATAGTCACGACCCCGACGAGCTCGAGCACTTTATCGAACTTTTCTTCCTCTTTTATCTTCTTCACTATCTCTCCATCATCCAAGATGAAGGCATCGGCTCCAGCTTCCTTCACAAGTTGCTCTCTATCTGCTCGTCGACTGGTGGAAGCGATGAAGGAGGCTCCCATTTTCTTCGCAAGACCGACTGCAGCAAGTCCCACGCTGGTAGTTCCACCACGAATCAAAAGTCTGTCGCCTTTCTGGATCCTGAGAGTCGTCTTGAGACTTCCATAAGCGGTTTGCATCATTTCGGGGAGCGCGCCGATAATTGACCATGGCAAGGAGGTGTGGATGATTTGACATTGGGATGCAGGGACGATCAAATGGGTCGCGTATCCGCCATCAAAGTCGCGACCCATGCCGCCCATGCAAGTCGCCACCTTGGACCCAATAGGGTACCTTTCCCCGTTCCCTGGAGCCCCGACGATGATGCCTGTCGCTTCAATACCCAGGACACGAGGGAACTTCACGTTGGGTGAGTGGCCCTGACGGGTGAACATCTCGCTTCTATTGAGACCAAATGCTTTCACCTGCAACAGGGTCGGATACTTCTTTTGATAGGATGAGAGCGTACCTCGACCAACAACTCTCCAGCCTTTGGTTGCGGAATAGGTCTCTCTTCAATTCGGAGCACCTCTGGACCACCAGCTTCGCGTATCACGGCAGCTTTCATTTTGTTAGGAGGAGTCATCGTCAAACAAGCAGGCGAGAATGGTTGAAAGGTAAGAGCTGGTTTGATGAGTGATCTGGATTTGGATAGGAAAGAAGAGAACATTCACAGGAGCCTTAAGACTTGACCGAGTAATGAGTACTGAGTACTGAGCGCTGAGTCGTCAGCTCCATCAATGTGAAACGTAAGCTGGGGCCTTTGAAGACAGCGTCCACATTGACCAGTCATCGGAGGTGGCGGGGAAAGAAGGCAAAGCGGATGGAAGCGGTTGAAGCGTGAACAGGATGTCCCCGACTAGTAAAGGTTTACTCCGAGCTTACGTTCTGTGGGCGACGCCAGTCGGGAATCGCGAAATCGACAGTGCTGAAAAAGCAATCGCTATTGTTGACGGTTCACTACTCAAGCAGAGGTTTCGCGTATAATCTGTTCCTCAGCCTTCAACCAATCCATCATTTGATGGCCAATTAGCTCATACTCCTCCTTGTCCCAGTCCGTGACATCCCATTCTTCCTGATTCTCAGTTTCCAGCCTCTCCATAAGCTCCTGAAACCCCAAACTATCGTTTCCTTGCAGCCGCTCCCACCCCCATCTAGCCTTCCTTGCAGCTCCCACAGAACACCCACCACTCTCTGAGCGACTATAAACAGGAGCTCCGAGCGCGTTTGCCAGATATCTTCGGATGGTGGGATTGCTGGAAGCGCCACCGGTCACGTAGACTTTGCTGAGGACGGGTTCGGTCGTCTTTTTTGGATCAAATCCCAACATATCCGCGGTCCTGATTCTGAACGATAAGAATTGTGAGGTGAGTATGAGACGAGGGTGTTGGTCTGGTGGTGGAGCGGATATTTTGGTTGGGGGAGTATCTGAACTAGCCGACTCGGAAGGCTGATAGAAATGAATCCCTTCAAGATTTGGGGGGATGATGGTCGGTTTCAAAAAGTAGAATCCCAGAGGTGAAGGAGTGGCTCCTGGCAGAGAGGCATTCGCGTTGAATGTGTCCCAGGAAGATGAACAATATTGATCTCGGACATATTCTCTTGATAACGAACCGTTTTTGTAACATAGCATTGCCATGTATGTTGGACGATCGGGGCGATCGGCGTGCTCTGCTGGATGAGAGAAAAGGTGCGCTACGGCTAAAGGAGCGTAGCTTTGAGTGGAAAGAAGCACTAAACCGACAAGTTAGGAGAGGTGGCAGGTTAAAATGAACGTGCCGGTATCAGAGGTCCCTAAAGATACGATAGCATCTGAAGCTTTGAGAGTAAACGCGAGAAAAGTCATCGGGTTATCGCCAGACATTGTGAACACCCTGCAGCTGAACTGAGTGATGACTGATTCTGAGCGTGAAGTAGCTTACACTCCATCCGGATTGAAGCCAAATCGCTCGACCCACCACTTTCCCACCTTCCCAACTGGTCGTCCACCATCCAGTTCAACATCACCTAACTTTCTCTTGAGCTCGTCACCTCTCCCCTGCCCTCCAACAACTTCCAAGAGTTTCGGGTGCCATTTTTTGTTCTTAAGATCCCAGAGATTCATTCCCGCCACATCACTCCTGTCAATGGGTTTCACCTCTCCATCGAGACAAAGCATCGTGCACAACCATGAGCTGACAAGGCTGACCCTACCTGTCTTCTCCCATTCTTTCGGATCCTCCTCCCTCCACCTTAAGATTTGTGAACCAGTAAACCGAGCGTGTGCTCTAGAGCCGGTGATCTGAGTCAATTCCTCCTTTCCCCCAACCGCTTCTTCAATCCTCCTACATTGCTCGATTGTCGAAGAGTCCTGCCAGTTGGGAACTTCCTTCCTGGCGAACGCATCCGACATCTGATCTACCAATTTTTTGCTTGGATCCAAGGATCCCAGGATCTCATTCGCTTTTTGAGACCAATAAACAGAAGCATGTTGTTGACCAGCACCAGAGATCGCAACGACATCTTGCACAGGCACTTTCTGCTTCTGAATCTCCTCTCCTAGCAGATCGCACGCCTCGACCAGCATCATCACAGGGGAATTGACAATGTTACTCCCTTTTGGACCAAGGTGAACTCCTTCCCGAGTGCCATACTGTGGGAGACTGGCGTCAAAGTTGATGGTGATCGACCACCTTGTCTTGAGGGAGGAAGTAAGGAAGACGGCCTTGAGAGACTGGGTCGAGCAGTCTAACCCGAGAAAGAGAGGTTCTGCAGGAAATTTTGACATCGATATCGACGGTGACTTCTGGGATGAGGGAGATCGAATGAGAGGGGAAATTACTCTTGATTGTGGAAAATTGTCGGTAAATTTCCCCACATGTTTGTTCAAACAAATCCGAAAGCCAGCAACAACTTCTCAGGCTCTCGCGTTCACGAAGTTGACAATGAGGAAGGAGAGAAGGAGCCAATCCTAGTCAAGAAGTCCCATCCAGAAGTTCCAGTTGGGTGTCATCTTGAGTTCCAGCTCCTAACAGCCAATCGCAGAACTCCTCCTCCAGCTCTCGGGTCGCGAATATACCTGGCTTCATGCTCAATCTACCTCTCGCGAGCAGTGTTTCCTTCCTTGTTCTGCCCATTAGCTTTTTCATCGCATCCACATCGCTGAACTTCCCTCTGAGGCCCACCAACTTGAGATCCAGCAGCCTCCACTCTGTCTCCTCAATCGGAGGAAAGATTCTGGAGCGGACGATGATCCTTTCGAGCGTGAGAGAAGAGAGGGGGGACTGCGAAATGTTCGGTAAGAGCTCGAGAAGAGGAACGGCGGCGTGAGGGGAACCGTCGCTCGAGATGCTGAGGAAGGTAAGCCGTTCTAAAGGAGGTACAATCCTCAGAAGACGGGTGTGGGAAATCTCATGTACTTCTTCGTAAAGCTCCATAATCAGTTTTGAGATGTTCCTGAATGTCTCTACTGCTTTTAACAAATCGGTAAGGCGACCCTGGAAGGAGTCGAGGTCGGTCTTTAAGCTCCTCATACTCTGGCTACTCTCTTCAAACCAATTAAACAAGCAATTGGGATCTCCATCGCCTTCCCAAGTTACCTTTCTTAATATCAGGCTCCTCAACCTCCATCCTTTCGCTTTCTCTCCTAGGGGGAGAGCGAAGTTGACGTGCTCCAAATCTAGATGCGCAAGCCATTTTTTCGATACGTCTATATGAGGGATGAGCGCGTAAGTGCCGGATACCTGGAAAACATCGTATGGAGGGGTGATGGCGAATCGTTCGAGATAAGGAAGAGAAGGTACGCAAAGCTCGCTCTTGAAGATATCCTGCCATATTTTCGCATGCGGCGGATCTGGTGGTACGAGTTCCAAAGCCTTGATTGAAGTCGAGACGAGAGTAAGCAGCCTATTAGCATCGGCCCAGAATCGCGCACACGTTCTTTCGCTCCCCCACGCGAATGTGCGAGAAGATAGAGGGTCTCGGATTATGACTTTCTTGACGCAGTGTGTGAAGGAGGGGTGCCGTTCGAGGTGACGGAAATGGATGGTAAAATCGTCTGTTGCAATCGAGGGAGTTGTGGTGCGAACAAGAAGTGTGTGATATAAAAGCGGCAGAGAGAGAGAGTGGAAGTGTCGCGAGAGCAGGTTCACGGAAAGTAGCACGGATTTGAATGGTGGATCGAGGAACGGAGTGAGGATGGGGTATATAAGTTCGGAAGGCAGGGAGGACAGCGTGGGAGGCTTCATAAAGAAGGTGGGTCAGCTTTAAACAGGGCTACATCACTCTAGCAAACAAGCAGTAGTGCAAGACTTGAAACATGTCCCGCCGGTTAAAGCGCTTATAATTTCTGACATCCTGCCCTCAAGATCATGGACCGGACACTCACAACAATTTAGAATATCTACTGGCAAATTCAAATATATCAAGTGCTCGAGAGGCTTTGCAACCATTCTCTAAGCTCTCTACAAGTTTTGCTTCGAAAATAAAGATATCTCACAGGAAAAATCACAGCTCCATCACCGCCAGCGAGCTGCTATCCATTTACTTTTGCCCTTAAAACAATGAATTTGGAGTGAGAGTAGCTTCACACTGTCTTGCAATCGTGCCTTCTCAGCTCCATGCAATCGTGGCGAGGGAACCGAAACAATGCCGATATATTGCTACTAGAACCTTCTGTTTTTTTGGGAGCAAAGTGCACCGGAAATAACCTTTGTATTCAGCTACACGTCTCTTTGAAGACTTGTGATAAACGAGTCATATTAAGGCAGATATTTCGAGATAAGAGGGCAGAATAAGTTGGCTATTCGGACAGAATACGTTCTGCTGAATTACTTTATCTAACTGCACAAACACAGTTTTGCTACAGGAGTCCAGGAGAACAATTTCTCAGGAAGAGAAATTAAATGATTGAAAGATCTTCGCCAGATTATACGCCTCGATCGATGTGGATCTCTCAAAGACAAGGCACCTTGATTGGCGTGTTCGGTCCCTTCACACCAACCGAAGGATGAAACCTTTAAGTTTCCAAGACCTGTTGGAGCCGTGGAGACAGCAAAAACATAGAAAAGGCAGCATCGAATAGACACTCACGTTTTGGGCATGGGTACCATCCATATCATTATCTCTTTACTTCTATTTCTCAGCTCAAGCAGAATCTCATCTGTTTTGGGCAATCCACTTCAGATGGATTAATGGCGGGCAAAATTAGCCCTGCATGCATAACAGCAGTCAACAGGTGTGAGAGAAATGCTGCACGTGCGCAGAGTACTGAAAAATTTGAGCAACCAAGACACGAAGTCGACTTTGAGATGTCCATTCCTGCATCGGCGGGCTCTACTTCCAGGTCTGCGCTTCATTCATTTAGATTCGTGCCGCCAACTCCCTCAACGGCTAACGCGCGATGGACGGGAGCCTTTGCCGGTGGAGTCGGAGGATCGAAGAGGAAGATGTCAGTCCGAGCGCGAGGGAAACAACCTCAGGCTGCCAAACATGTTATGGGGCTTGAGGAGTTTGGTACGTCCATTTCTACCTTTTTCTGGGTCGCCACGGTCGTTTTGCGACCTGAACCATGTTTAAGTGAGCGAGTGAAAAAAATGATGAGAAACCTTGCTGGCACCAGTCCTAAATACTTTGAGGATATTGCATTGTCGAACGACAATACGCTAGTCGTTCCTGATTCTTCACCTTGAAATCTGCCTACAATTCTAAAAGAGAAAGAGAAAAGCTGATTTCTTTCATTTTTCTTCAGTCCGTCCATTCTCCCACGCTCCACTGGTGCGAGGAGCGCCGTCAACTAACACCAATCCTCTCCTTCGACTCTTCCGTCCATCCACACTCGCACACCAAACACAGAACACGACCTTTTTTGACGGCCATCCACTCCGTCGAGAACAGCGTTTGTGGGAGGCTGTTGAGAATGGTGCAAAGGCAGCGGAGCGTGCTGTGAAAGCTGGTGGTGGAGAAGCAGGCAGTGGTTATTCTCCCGCCTCCCTCGGCAGCCGTGGAGATGGACTGGCTATGCGCTGTACAGTGTTGGATGAGGTAGGGAATGTACAGGTTATTAGTGGTCAATTTAGGAAGACAGAGTTATGTAGTGAGCATGGACTGCAGGTATGTTTTCTTGCTCTCCGATTTTGTGTGAGGGTTGGAACGAAATGGAGTAGAAGGCTGATGAACCTGTCATATGTGTAGCCGCGAGATTTGAGGAAGATCGATTCGCGCGTCCCGAATGTTGTCCCTACAATTCTGGTGCGGAAAGAATGCATTCTGGTTCGTCACAATCCCCCTTCTTCACTACGAGATAAGGGGTTGCTGAAGAGGAATGAAAGGATAGGTGAACATGTTGCACATCCGAGCGCTAATCAAACACGACAGTATCTACCTCTTCGACTCATACGGCACACAAGACACTTCACACCACTCTCTCTTTTTGTACAACTTGGGCCATAACCTACGCTTAGGAGCGAAAGCCTCCGGTGGACTCCCTTATGAGTTTAGAGCTCTGGAGGCGATATTTGCAAGCGTGACGCAAGCGCTGGAGAGCGAGATGACGGGATTGAGGACCGTTATTGTGGAGCTGTTGGAGGCTTTGGAGATTGACATCGGTATGTGTCTTTCTGGTTGTTCAAGACAACAGTAGCTGATTGATCAAGCGTAGATCGAGAAAAACTCAAACTGCTATTACACTATTCGAGAAAGCTTTCTGTTTTCCACAAGGTTGCCAAACTGGTTCAAGAGTCCTTCGATGAAGTGCTTGAACAAGATGAGGACTTGGCGGCTATGTACCTCACCGAAAAGAACGTAGAGAATCGGCCTCGCGCTTCCGACGATCATGAAGAGCTGGAATTACTGTTGGAATCGTTCAGCAAACAGGTGGAAGAGATGGTATCCGAGGCTGAGAATCTTATCGCCAATGTCAAAAGCACAGAGGAGATCGTGGACCTCATCCTTGATTCTAACCGGAACCAACTTCTTTCGCTCGATTTGAAGGTGTCCATCGGGACAATGGGAATTGGAAGTGGTGCCTTGGTCGCTTCCATGTTTGGTAAGGCTCAGTTACTGTTCGATGAAGGAAAGGAAGTTGAAACGTGGAATTTGGATAGGAATGAACTTGAAATCTGGCTTCGAAAATCACGAGTTTGCCTTCTATCTCGCATCGACTGGTGCCGTCGCGCTCTCGGTTCTCATGGCTGCTTATGGCATTCGAAGGTTGCACAAGCTTAGGAAAGTCGGTATCGGCATTGGAGTCGCTCGGATGGGTATTCAAGAGGGCCTGCCAGTCGAAAACCGTCTCGTCGTCGCCGACAAGAGACAAAGCCGCCTGGCAGCTGCAATCAAGATGAAGAAGCGAGGCTTTTGGCAGCGCAGGATACAGTAGGCCTGTTGTTGGACAGTTTAGTTCGACAGGATAAGGGAGGAATCGTGTTTTGATTTGTACCTGTAGGCATCGTACATATGTTCACCACCACTCAATTTCGTTGGAAGCATTTATCCCACTTTAGTTTAGAATTGCAATCGCAACTTGTTCCTCAACTCAAACGATGTAGATTTCTAAGATTTGTACGATGCACAAAAAATCTCAAGCATAACTTTGTACAAGCAAGTGTCACTCGTAACTGACCATTTGTCGTCCCCCTCTCCCACCACCCTGCCTAGACGGAGGCCCACCCCGAAACCGCCCAGGCGGCGGCCCAATATCATCTGGGTGCCGCGGTCGTGGTCTACCATAGTCACCGCCACTAAGGTCATCTGGATGCCGAGGAGGTGGACGGCCAGTGTAATCGTTGGGATGTCGAGGAGGTCCGCCCATGTACTGTCCGGAAGGAGGCATCTGCTGTTGAAAGTGAGCAGGTGGCGGAGCATTCAGGGGGTTAGGAGGAAGCATGAATTGAGAATGTGGGGGGAATTGAGAAGGCGGAGGACGGTTATGAAACTGTCCTGGATGATGTGGGTGTGGTGGTCCTTGTCCTAAATGCAATGGTGGCCCCATTGGTGGTGGAGCAGCGGCAGGAGCAGGCGGAGGAGGGCGAGGTTGAGGCTGTCGTTGACCACGACGAGAAGCAGCAGGAGCTTGATCCTTATCACGTCGGGAAGCTGTAGATGGACGTGGAGCTTCTTTCGTCTCAGTAATTACAGTGCTTGCGTGCGGATTGACTGGCTTGGAGGGGGCAAGGAATTCCTTCACCTGCTCTCCGACGGGCACCTTGTTTCCTTCTGCCCTCTTCCGAGCGTCAAACTCGTGAGACGAAGGGAAGGCTGATATCCTAGGCCCATACTGTTTAAAATCCATCATAGATAATACATAGGGAAGTAACTCACTCTCCGGGTTTCAATGGGAGCGGGGTTGACCAAAACCAATTGTGATGCAGTGCTTCCTCTGCTGTCAGTCGTTCTGAAGGCTTGAGTTTTAGGATGCTGTCGATCAGATCGGCACCATCATACGTATTAAGCCTGCTCGTGTTCATGAATGAAGTGCAAAGTTGGGTGAAACAACTCACCGAAACTCTTCGACGATCCGCCTCTGCATAAAATTGATCTTAATCCCATTCTTTTGAGCGAAAACATCCCATCCGGGTAGGGCAGATTCAGTAGGCGAGCCACACCAAGAGAAGATTTTATGCAGCTGGTCGATGTCGGAATGCCCTTGAAAAATCGGCACCTTGTGGTACATCTCGGCTATGACGCATCTGCAACAAGGGTTTGCAATTTGACAACATGGGAACGGGATATTCACCCAACACCCCACATGTCTACTGGCGTTCCATATCGACGATCGAGAATTAAAACCTCAGGAGGACGGTACCATCGAGTGACTACCTCTCCTGTGTATTCCTAATCCAATTCAGCGAGACGCTGATGAGTGCGATGCGGAGCCTTACCCTCCTCCTTCTGTCTGATCTAGAATGGATGCTTCGTGCCAATCCGAAATCAGCTATTTTGAGAACGCCAGCGTTGTTGATGAGTAGATTGGCGGACTTCATGTCTCGATGCAGAATTTTATTCTGTTATTGTATGTCAGTATTCCCCAACGTCTCTGCACAAACGAAGCAGAAGATCTACCCTGTGCAGATAGGCGACCCCTTCAAGAAGTTGCCGAGCGTACGACTTGATCATGCCTTGGGTCAAATTAATGCTTTTATTCTGTAGAATGCCAGCAAGATCGTGCTCCATGTAGGGAAAGACCATATACGTCGCACCCGGAGTTTTCTTCTCCTCGTCGCCTAAATTCTATTCAGTCAGGGAAAGACGGAATTAGTGAGACAGGACCAACCCTCAATATACGCTAGCTCGTTCAAGCCTACCACATTGACATGACTGAGAGCTCTCAACATTTTAATTTCACGCAAAGTCGTTACAGGCATCTACTGCTTGTTAGCATATAATCCTAAAAAGAAGGAAGACAACGGACCCCATCGTTCTCGTTGTGTAGGATAACTTTTTTTAAAGCAACCAAGTCACTGTCCCGTGCCGTCTTCTTCCTCGCTTTCCAGACGACGCCAAAGGTCCCTTCGCCCAATTTGTCAAGTAGAACGTAATCGGTAACCCTGGACACTCCTCCATATTGTCGATTCCGAGAGGTGGAGGTGTTTTTCTCTCCAATCGCTGACACAAATGGCTGCGCTTTGTCCTTTAGTACGTTGGGAGATACAGGCGTAACGGTTCCATCTTTCGTATCTATCGCTCGCGCTTTCTCCTTTTCTGTAGGTACAGGTGGGGAAACGGGCCGGACGAAAGAGGGAGATCGGGGGCGTTTTCGAGTTAGTGGGAGTTGGGTATGTGGATGAGGGGGAGGCCGTTCGATGGGTGGATGCACTGGTGCTTGCTCAGGATGAATATAAGCTTCTGGAATGAGAGGGGCATGTTGAGAGTGTGAGTGGGACGGTCCCATTTGTATCGGAGGGGGGACGGTGGGATAGTGTTGAAGACCTTGAGCAGGCGGATATTGTTGGGGGTATTGCTGGTGATAAGGTGCTGGTGCAGGAGGCATACCCATCCCTCCATTCATCCCAGGAGGGACAGCTTGAATCCCGCTTGAATGTGCTCGCATCATGTCTGGAGGTGGCGGATGGATGTTGCCCGATTGCATCCCCATCATTTCTGGAGGTGGCCGAGGCGGAAGAGGCATTCCTCCTGAAGGGCCATTCATCATTTGTTGAGGAGGAGGGGGAAACCCCGATTGCCGCCTCATGAGATCTGGCGGTGGCATGGAAGGTGGGGGTAAGGGTGGAGGTTTAGATGAGGGCGGCGGGGGACGATGAGGTGGTTGAAATGTCGGTGCTCCGGATTGCTCGGGCAAGGGCGGTGGTGGAGGAGGGGGAAGGCCTGGAGGAGGTGGAGTTGTTGGCGGCGGCGGAGGTGGAGGTGCCTTCTTCTTCCCCTCAACTCCAGTCATCTTCTCTTTTCCCGTTCCTTCTGTCTTATGTGCCCTGGAGCTCTCGAGTAGCGATTCTGCATCCAAAAACACATTGACATTTTTCTTGGTTGCATGACCGGCCTGAGATGGATTGGCTTTGAGCTGAAATGAAAGAGGTTTGGAGTCGGTCGTTGAGCTTCGGCGCCTCTGTACAGCCCGACCTGCCTCGATATCCAATTCTCCTTCTTCTGCCTCAGAGGCCTTCCGCTTCCTTGTCCCTGAAGGTTCCTCTGGGGGAGGAGGGGGAGGAGGAAGCTTGGTTGGACGGTATTCGAAGGGGTAGACAGCTTGTTCATTATGATTGGAAGAGGGAAGAGGCAAACGGGTTGGTCGATAGTCTGTAGATGAAGGTAATGGTTGACGTTCGGCAGGAGGAGGAGGAGGCGAGCGCGTTCTGTGACGTCCGTAAGAGTCCCTGGAATAAAAGTCTCTGGGATACCCATGATCTCTGTTTCTCTCCCAATCTCGATCCCGACTTGAGGAATATCTTCTTTCACGTCTATCATTGAGGTACGGAGGCGACCTAGAACGTCCCCGCTCTTGCCAGTCTCTACTTTCGGCACCATCACGATACGGAGAATAATGTGGCGAAGCGCGATCTCTTCTCGACCTTCCAGGACTGAGGAAACGGGAAGTCCTTCTATCCTCGATGATCAAACCATCCTCTTCGCGAACAGAGTCTCTGCGCGTGACGGTGAGCCCATCATCCGATATCTCGCCTTCTTCAGATGAATCCCCCTTCGATTGTTCCGGTTTTGAGATGCTTGAGATGTTCAATTTCGTGGAACTCGAAGTTGAAGAACTAGCCATGTTGGCGGTCTGCAGATAAACGAATGCGTCAGCTCATTCATCTCACAAATGAAACTTAGAGGAAAGTAATGGCCGGCAACTTTGGCAGGCATTTCTGATCACCAAAAAGATGAACTGGTTAGGACCGAAAGGAAGATAGCTGCACTAATACTCTACAATCCAAGTTTACTAATCAGAAGTCACAGAAGCAATGATTGACTGCTCGCAAAGCGAGTTGAAAGTTTCATTTGGTTCGATGGAGCCAAGCGCAGATGGCGTTCAACCGCGTTTCAGTCACCTGATGCAGTAGCTTGAAAGCACCTCAGCTGCCATTAGAACCTTCACTTATATTCTCTCACAACACGAGCAGGGACTCTGGCATCTTTGAGCCCTTGCTGTATTATCCGTAACCTTTGGTGGGAGGAACAAATCTAAGCCAAAATCCAGAGTGCTACATCCATTCCAACATGCGCTACCGCTATAACTACATCTTGAAAATACAATAAGCACAATGGGAGGAAGAAA
>MU271816.1:4837-18522 GCA_021432655.1 Atractiella rhizophila
GTTGGAGATGTGTTGCCGATGACAAAACCGGCGGGCACGCAACCCGTCTCCTTCACTTTGATGTCAAGCCAGCGAACATCTTGACTGTCTCAGTGAATTATCTGGGTTCTAAGAAACGTCGGGAGCAGAGAATGATGCGTTTGTCTGGGGCTTTATTTATAGAAGTTTGTAGTTGTAGAAACACGCGTGACTTCATGCTGATGAGATAGCGTCACCTTTTTCACTGAATGCATCTGCGCACATTGATGAAACATGGCGCAGGCAGTTAAGAAAGGAGAGCTACTAGCACACTTGGTTGGGGATAGAAGGACGAAAGAACATCGTTACAAAGGAAACAAACTACTTCTGATTAGGCTTCAAAGTGAGAGCGATTACGAGCAAACATGAACCGAAGTCGACGGAAACAGGCTCAAAGTGTGGCGCGACGATCCGCAGTTGCGAAGTGCAGCTGGATCCTCCGAGCTCCGAGAGGTAGAATGGGGTTGCAGAAACATTCAGAGGAGGTCCGATCGAAATGACATACGTCCTTAGTTTTCATGCTCAGCTTGCGCACTTTAACATCTCCTGCCTCGAATGAACCCCATCTCACTTCGTCGTCAGTCGTTGTTAACTCCTGCTGGTCCATGAGTTGGTTACACCACACCACAACAGAAAAGAATAGTTTCTGAGTCACCGGAACATTCCGCTTCTTGGTTGTCGTGTCGTTGATGGATGTAAAGGCTAGAGCACTATTAGGGACTGTGAGACAGAAAAGGTACAGCTTACAGTAAGTCCGAAAGAATAGATAGGAGCGTCTTCTCAGGCGGCTTCACGCCTGCGTCCGGCGTCTTTTACCCATCGGGCATCGTGCACTACGACATGGAGGAGTCCTGCAATCTTGCATCAAATAAATCATCAAGAAAGGCATTACAGCACTCCTAAACCTGGGTGTGTGGAATCATTAATTGTACACAGAGAATATTTGATATCTCCAACAAAGTCTCTGTTGTCAGTCATTTGCATTCGATGAAAGACTCGGCGACAGAAGCAATGGAGACCCAAATTGTTAGAGTCTGGTGTTGGTTGCTTCTGGTATGCAAATCCGCACCGTCAGTTGCCAATTAGATACTGTGGTTCATGGCAACATGGAATCCTCGGCGTTGTGTAGCATTCATTTTACCACACAGAAGAAGCAACGCTTCAACTTTCGATGGCATATTTGCTGCCTTTTATTCTCCTTTGTAATAGTTGAACAAGCGATGCCGCACTACCATTCTTGATTACCGTCCTCAATTCCCTTTATGAACAAGTTGGGATTGTCGGCTCCTTCCCTCCATGAAGGACACTCAACTCAAAACAAATAATCCGCACTTCCCTTTATCACTCGAAGAAGGACTCGGTTCCCTTCAATGTTCAAAGGGACAAAACAAATAATCCGCACTTCCCTTTATCACTCGAAGAAGGACTCGGTTCCCTTCAATGTTCAAAGGGAGTGAGTGGGGTTGAACAAGGACCGAGTTGTTCGCCTTTTCTTTATGGCGCGCAAAGAGGTATAAAAGCCTCGATGTGAAACTGGGATCCCACGACACTTGCTACTTAACATTAATACAAATGTCGCAAGCGCTACATCGACGAGCTCTTACCATGAAGATTGATGTGAAGGGTATCTTTACTGAGAACGGCCGACCGGAAGATAATCCTGGATCCGCACCATTCAAGGTTTTCTCAAAGTTCTTCAAAAATATTGAAGACATTAACCCACACACGTGGCATAAAGCTATTGCCAAACTGCCCTATGTGATGAAATGTGATGAATACCACGTCATCCAACAAGGGATGACCGTCGACATCAGTGCGTTTTTCTTCCCTTTTCTTTCATCAATGTTGACTATTGCATCCCCACTTGTAGAACCGGTTGGTGGAGACTATACATTGGATGAGCTGCAGAAAATATGTGCGCTGTACTTTATATGCGAGGGTAAGGATCCATCCTATGGTCAGAACACTCTTCATGTCGTTCTTAGGCGTGATCGATCAAATACGAGCCAATTATCCGAAAGAGGACGTACTATACAGGATTAATGACGATACTGTGTCCTTCTCCGACTCAGAATTGTCGGCTAAAGTGGGGCAGATTCTGACAGCTGCAACCGCATCTGAACTGGCCAGCCTCATCTGTCGACCTCAACAAAAGCGTAGATACTCCCGAGTGAACATTCTTCTTTCATCAAACGACACCATGGGGACAATCCAATTCTACCAGTACCATGGGACCTGGGATGCTAAGGAGGCTTATGATTGGTACCTATTCGCTCAAACTGTTGTGAGGCAGTCGCTTGAAATTTCACCTGATAGGATTAGGCAGTATGCTCTTAGCAGAAGGGAGGCCATTGCGTATGTTCTCAGATTGCTAGCAAATTCATTGGAGGAGGCGGAGCAGAAAGCTGTTGTGCAACAATTGGGAGATCAGGCTGCGGAGGCTAATGATATCTGTGGCAATGACAGCTGCTGGCGGGTTGGGACTGCTTGAAGCTTTTCTGGAACCGGTTTCTTAAACAGGAAGAGTAGTGGGCAGGTATATTGATGAAGAGACTCATGTCATGCATTATACTATACTTCGCTTCCATATCGAGAAATAGTACAAGTGCACCGACTTCAGACATTGTTAATTGATTACCCACCCTAGCCGGCAGGGGATGAAGATGGAGCTTCTCGAGTATGACTATTTCAATGCCCTCCTTTGCACACACAATTTCCAGAGCATCTCACTGTAAAGTTTCTCTGGTCACCCCCAATACCAGGAACGATGTGAATATGCCTCAAATTTCTCTTCCCAAGACGGCTCAGCGTTGTCTGCAAGTGATGCGCGATAGATGCATCGTAACCACGTCGAAACCTCCCTAATAAACCTAGCTCGATCATTTGAAGGCTTAGGGGAAGATGAGGCAGCATATCTATCGAAAATGTCAATCTTTTGCAGCGAAACTTCAAGACTTTTTAGACCACCAATGAGGTCATCCCAAGATGGTTGAGTAGGCCATAAATAACTCAATCCGAAGTCACGAAATTTTCCTGCAACCTCAACTTCACCAACAAACCAAGATGACCACTCCATTCTGCGAAGGTAAGATGAAAGCGGACTAGCGTGTGTCATGTTGCAATTAAGATTTCCCAAAGGATGGGAGGGATGTCGACGAGCAACCAAGCGCGACGTTCAAGAGTAGCCATAGGAACTAGAACGACGCGATCCTTGGGAATGCCGACGCTGGACAGCGTGAGCGTCCAAAACTTCGTCGAGAGACACGCAATTAAGATTTCTGACTGTTTATCCCCGTATAGAAAATGTGGAAAGAGTAGTAAGAGCTTCCGCATCAGCAAGAAGGCATATCTTTATCTGTAGAAGTCGGATATTTGGACAGTTGGAAAGCAGGGACAGCCAGTCTGAAAGCAATGTCGTTCTCTTGCTTATCAGCGTTGCTCCTATTACGAATTTCGCACGCTCTGGGCGACGGGAAAAGCTGCAGGAAGAGCCTTGAGATTAGTCACCTTGAAGATAGCTCCCTTTTCAAAGCGTATGAGTAGGGTTTCGTAGAGTTGAGGCTCAGATAATGGAGACCATATCTTGCAGGTCAAAGCGACAGCCAAGACATCCTTCTTTTTGAGGCATCCAAAAATTTCTAAGAATATTTCATGAGGGACTCGTGGCAGTGGACGCGCATCTGATTCCCCAACCGTGTTGCTGCACGACGTGCCGGTTAAGGTAAGGGTTTGCATGGTTGTAATTGTGATGGCTGGGTAGAGATGCGGGCTCGAAGCGATGGATGGCGATAAGTTCTTAGTCATCTTTGTCTCCTTTGACCCTTATCATCAAAGCAAATGCCCGAAGCTAGCTGCTCAGGTGGCTGTCCAACAAGTTGATTCCACGAACCAAACACACCGCCAGGTGATAATACAATTGAGACATTGATACACTTCCAACCTATTGTACCTTTAATTTTTATTCTCAGCATTCATATAAGCAATCGCATCCTCCTAAATCGTCCCGACCTCCACCTCAACCCAATTCTCATACACCTCTCCCTTCTTCAAGATGCTATCTCCACCGTTCTTCTCTCTGAGGCTATCAAACTCCTTTCCAGGCAAACAAGCGCCAATGACTCCCTGAAACTCGAGGAACGTCGCTTGGAACTTCTCGTATCCTCCTTTCCCATCGGTAGAAGAAGAATGTGAAGCTCGACGTGTACCATCGCCGTTAAAGAATTTGGCGGTGTAGCATTGAACCGCTGGTTGGTTCGACGTGAAAGTGAGCACTGGTCGTGGGGTGGAGGAAGAAGGGCCGACGAGGATGAGCTTTGGCGACGTCGAGCTCGGATTGGCGAATACGAGACAGTGATCTAATGGATGCATAAGTCAACGACCTCATATGTCTGCTATGCTCGAAATGGTAAGGAAAGACGTGACGCACCAACTCCATTCTCCTCGTCCCACACGTCCCCAAATTTCCTAATCGCCTTCAAATCTTCCGGCCCACCTTGGTTGAAATCAAAGATGGTGCCCTTCACGTCTCCCAGTTCTCCAGTTGGAAGAGCATCGGAGGAGTTGACGACAACCACTTTGTCGCATTCAGCCCACATAGCATAATCTTTGGCGGTGTGGTCGCCTCCGAAATTGAATCCCCAATGCACCTGAAAATCGTAACGGGTCAGTGACGACATCGATGGAAGGTGAGGACGCGTACGGTCAAGTTCACTGGTGTGGCCGGCGCGTCGCCTTCCAGAGCTGCTTTTATAACATACTTGAACTATTCCATACCGATCATAAATAAGTTAGTCAAAGAAGAAGACAAAACAGGACGTGCCTTGTTACCGTCTAGGGTCAAAAGCACCTGGAGGAGCAAATCGCCAGGGAATCCATTGTCTCCATCAGGAGATTGGAGCTGAAAGAGCAACGCATTTTCTTTCGGGACAGAGGGGAAGAGCGAAGTGGACTCTAGCGGAAGCGCTGTCCAAGTGCGTTGGTCGAGAGAGGATTGTCCGCCATGCAAGCAGACAGACGGAGGTTCTGTGTTGGAATTTGATAGAAAGCAAAGTTAGTGGATGCCTTGTCGGCTAAATTCGAGGAGAGGAGGCATGTCGGTGTTTTGAGAGAGGGGGCTCCGCTAGTCCTCCTCCAGCCAAACAGACGAGGAAGGAGAGGATGAGGAGGCAACGTACCCACTACGTCGAGATTGAGCTTTGTGCTTCCATCACATGCGGTCCATTCGCCTGCAGGAAGTCTTCCAACGCGATCTATTAGTCCTTGTCTCAACAGAGCAGCATGAACAGACCGATTAGCATAACGTCCCACAGTCTGATTTCTGAATCTTCGAACTTGCGCATGCTCCTCTGGCTTTTGTGGCCCAATGAGGAGCTCTGTTTCGTTGCCATTTTGTCTGAGTTGGAAGGAATAGAAGGTGAGTCCGAAGGGGAGGACGGAGAAGGAGAGCGAGGAAGAAGACAGAGAAACGGGATTGAAGGATGTGTCGTTAATCTGTGGTGCCATGGTGCGCTTCTATCTCTTTCGCTTGACAGTACTGGGCATTCGAGTGTTCAAGTCGAGTTGGGAGTTGGGAGATACCTGTCACGATCTGATCAACTTTATCTCGCGTTTTTTCCGTCCGCTCAATTGTGTGGTGTTATTTGTCCTTCTGTCACACTGTGTGAATCTTTGAAGTCCCCATCACAAGACAGGACGCTGTATGCACCAGCAGGATGGCAGAAGGGAGAAGTAGATCATCATACCAGCCATATCTCTAATGACAGTTAATATGTGAGCTAACGTATCAAGTTGTCTTGTCCGTTCTTTAGAGGTGGGATCGCGCTTGTCTCTCAACAACTCTGCCTGTTTCCTTTTCTATTCTCCCAGAATTCTACGCGGTTCTCGCTCTACGCCTCTGGGGTTGACGCTCAACTTCGGAAATGGTTGCATCGATTTCACACTCATCGAAATCTGAGTTGGGACCAATTCTAATTACGTCACCACATCCCATTTAAGAGGAGCTGGCTGGCTTGAAGACCCTGCTCTCCAATCCGTCAACTACCTTCACTTACTTCCTACTACGCCATAAAAGGGCAAATTTAACAAAAGCGACGAAATGGAATCGCTATCTAACAAAGTCGACCGCATGCTTGATCCAACTCCGGACACAGTCCCTCATCAGACGAGGCAGGCAGCTGCCCAGCCTGACGTTTCATTGCAACCAAGCGAAGGTACGGGTATGAAAGACCACATATCAGATTCTCACGCTCTCGCTACCTCCAATGTGCATCTCATGGAATCAGGTGTGTCTTCTTGTCTATTCTTCATACGTCCTCTCACGGAATTTGGAAGAAGCCAAGAAGGAAATTGATTTGAAAGGAGGCTCCCCTGTTCATCCCGGAGAAGGGAAGGTGGTGGAGCCCAGCGACGCGGAGGAAGGAACACATAACCTCGGTTGGCAATCTTTGACCCAGCCTGGTGAACTGCCCAGTTTTGTGGATGGCTGGACGAATGACGAAGTCTGGATGCTCATAAGGAGATTCAACATGGTAATTAATCTGTTTTGCAGCGTCCCGTGGGCTCATACTTCATACAATTAGTCTACTGCGAGCATTAGGAAGACAGAAAAGCCGCTTGACTTCGATGGCAAGCTTGACCTCAATCGAGCCGACCACGTCAAGTTTTCGCCCGAAAAACTCAGGGCTGTTCTGGAAAGAGGATACAAGCGTATGAGTAGGGTTTCGTAGAGTTGAGGCTCAGATAATGGAGACCATATCTTGCAGGTCAAAGCGACAGCCAAGACATCCTTCTTTTTGAGGTATCCAAAAATTTCTAAGAATATTTCATGAGGGACTCGTGGCAGTGGACGCGCATCTGATTCCCCAACCGTATTGCTGCACGATGTGCCCGTTAAGGTAAGGGTTTGCATGCATCATGAAAAGCTTAACTGACTGATCAATATTGATCAGTCCATCAGGTTCATCAGATTTCGGAAAGCTGATTGCCAAGTAATCAGGTAATACAACAGTCTGAGATGATGTGATCAGAAGCCATAGGGAAACATTTCAGCCGGTGATCATGTAATGAAGTTTTGTGAACAGATGCATATCATGAAGGATATTTAGTCGTATCAGGTAGTGATCATTACTTAGAGCATTGTGAGCAGAAGGGGATCCGAGTGCGATAGGAGTGTATCAGGTACGTCTCAGGCAGTAAGACGGTAGTAAGCGGAAAGTACCATTTCATGTCTCTTTCACCCCGAAGCACTTAAGTACTTGATATGACCTTTTCTGAAGGTAATATCAGCCATTATCCATTGCAAATGCCATTGTAGGCTCGAAGAATTAAGCACACTCCACTAGATGCATGCCACAGCAGGATAACTAGGAACTAATCGAACGAAGGGACCACGGACCTGTTGGTTGACTCGGAATGAATGGTGCAAACGGATGTCGTCCATGTCTACGAAGTGGTGGGGCGTCAGGCGTCATCTCAGCGTGAATCGTGGAGGTTGGAAAGGACGCTGGTCGCAGGGCGGTGGATACACCTCTTGCGAGCAGTGGGAGAAGTTTGGAAATAATCGTAGGAGACACACCTGAGCCTGGCTCAACCCCCCAAACCACCACGTCAGTGTTACTGCCGCTTACTAGGGACGACGAAGAGCCAAGTAGACGAAAATAGACGAAAATAGACAAAAGAGCGACGAAGGCTCTCCGAACCTTGAAAAGACGTTGATTCAATGCTAGAATCACACTTTCCTTCCTTGCTACATACCCCCTAGTAAATTGCAACGCTGACACCCCGAAAACTTGAAAATGTAAAGAGTAACACGAGAGACATCAGGCCATCAGGTGGCAATTTTATATCACACTTTCAGCCTTTTTTTCATGCACAATATGGCACTTTGAGCTTGAATGTTGAACCCTTCTCTCACCAACTTGAACTTGAATGGCTGCTCACCTGCATTTTGCACGGCCAGTGCTGAACATTAGCAACTTGGCTTCACCACCGCCGCGTCTGCCATGGCACCGTGATTGGGTTCAGGAGATATGGGACATCTTCATACAATGCGCAGACGAGCCGGAAGGTTGGTAGGAGAGCTGCAGTTGAAGGAGGGTGGCCACTTCGTTCGTACGACGTCGACGTTCAACTTTGCCCTTTTTGCCACCGGCGGCCGAAAGTAGAACTTGAACCAAACCAAAGTTCAAAATTTCAAAACGAGTTCGAGCTGGTTCGAGTCCCTTTTCCTTCACTGTCATGGTCTGCTGTTCTTCTTCGCGTGCTAGGGTCACCGTAGAAAGCAGGGGAGTTATACTTCTTTGTGGCGGAGTGCGGACCAGAGTTCCCACTTTCAGCTGCCAGACTTACCCGCCCTCTCGCACTTACATCGCACAACTCGAATTGAGCAGGAAGGAGCGTGAGCTGAGCAACGGAGGGGGGAAAAGGGGAAACAAATAATATACCAATGGGTGATGGATTCTCTGCCATTGCACTTATTTCAGAATGGTGAGGTTGCAACGGCCACTGACTAGTCCTTTCGCTTTAGAACAGAATGTAGAGTATTGTGCTTCTCCTACCGTAATTTCATCCCCTTCCCCCTACTTACCCCCTCTCTTAAAAGCCTTTAAGGCTGTCCTGATCCGGTGTCCGTGCTTTTAAAACAGTTTACGTTAGTTAAACAGTCTCAAAGGAAGTAGTGAGGCTGCAAGGGATTATACAGTCCAATTTGTACGTTCTTCCATCGTGTTCCTCGCTGGATGGGTTAGATGGTTTTCTTAATGGCTCCTGCAAGCATTTCTCAGTCGGAATAACAATAATGTTTATGTGCAAGATGAACATCTATCTACATCAATTTGTGTTCGTGTGGAGCATTTCTACGCATCCTCCATCTCTTCTCCTTCTTCATTATCTTCATTATGAACATCGACATCAAACCCTTCCAAAATATCTGCATCACTTGTGCCATGGCCATGGGCTACGCGAGAACTATCTGTTTCATCATCGTCCCGAGGAAAGACCTCTTTATTCCACAAAGACATCAACTCCCTAAACTTATTTTCATGTTGCTCCTTCACAGTTGAAAGCAAGGTGACCGTCCTACGATAGTGGTCACGATAGTTATTGACTTCTTCTGTTCCCGGCTTGATTGGGGTTATCCCTTCGGCAGAAAAGGCAGTATCACTGCTTAGGGCATACCGAGCCTTTAGAGAGAGTCAACATATAGTCTCTGGTGTGCATAGAAGAGTAGAGGACATACCAGCGTAGAGGCATAAGCCATCAGGGGGATCGTTATTTGGCGGATTGACAGTTGGCTTCCAATCGTTGCACCTCGTGCACGGTTGCTTGCGCTGTTCATCGTGGCTGGGCCATGAATGATGATACGTGCAACCTTTACCCGTTAGTCAATAATGTTCAGGGATGAATTGAAGGCTCACTTTGAAAAGAGCGGGGGAGCAAAGATAAGCACCTGCTTTGAGGGCTTTTCGGGTGGAATCACGGCAGCGGACGGGAGTTTCATAAGGGGCGTAGACATAACTTTCGTCCTCAATGTGCTGTTGAATTTCGTCATTTTCTTGTCTTGCCTTGGGAGACTTCAGATCTGCTGAAGTTGAGGATTTGACATCAAAGATGTCGACGAGGTTATTCGCTACGATCACGCATTAGTTAACGTTCTTACCCTTGCATGGCACCTGAGCAGTTAGACTCCATCCACGAGGACCGCCTGTGCATACCCCCAACTTCCTAACTACCGAGCATCCTCCTTCTCAGCCTCCAGTAATTGCTTCAGAACAGCTAATAACTTAAGCTCCCTTTCGACCACCTTCATCCATACTTACACTTTGGCAAAGCTGTTCGGTGTTTCTGCCTTCAACCCTCATGGCAAGACTTAGCCCCAAGCCGATGCCAGGAGAAATGGTGTTAGCTCGACGTTACGTAACTGCCGTAGCTACGCGGCAAGTTAGCAAACTTAGACGTAGTAGAGCTTGCGTGCGACACGGTAGATGCAAGCGGATTCAACTCGAACTTCAAACTTGTCGCGTGTTTTGAGTGGCTAAGAAGTCAAAGCGGTAGTTGGCATGACGCTTATCGAGCTCGTTAATGTACGAGAAACTCTCCTGCTACTCGGGAGAGCGGCACACGACACCAAACTACTAGGTCGCACGGCGGAAGCGACTAGTACAGTTGTTTTACGACACCATCTACTGAAAAGCCTTTGAACAGCCTGTACGGCTTTACGAGCACGTCGCAGACGTCACTTCGCAACACTCTCCTACGTTAATGTTTTGACTCCGCATGGAACTCCCGTCGAAGTTTGGCGACGTTTACTACTAAAGCTTCATAACTTTAAGCTAGCAGTAGAACTTGCACGTAAAAGTGTTCCTGAAGCTTTCGCCGGTTGCGAGCGTTACGGCCTTAGTGGAGAACGAGTTAAAGACGTCCTTCCTCTGGTTAGTTGGGTTGTTAGTTCGTGACATGGGGTCGTCAGTCAAGCCACGATTCACCTCTCTTGGTTTTCTGGTAAGTGGAAGTAACGTAGAACTTAAAGGTACGTTCATTTCGAGAGTTCCAATCAGTTGGGAGCAAAGCCTTGTACGGCGTTTCTAGGTATGCCGCCGTTCCTTTAGTTCGACCTCATGCGCTCCTACATAATATTTAAACGAGACATCTCTCACCGTCTCTGAGTGATACTTAGATGGACAAGAAAGAAACGACAACTCTCCAATAGCTTATTGAAAACGTACTGCACTAGAAACATGTCAGGTGGTTTCTGCACGTTTCTCAGGCGCCGTTACCTAAGCATCTGCAGTGACGTAAAGTTCGCAGCTTTTCGTCTGACGACTCTGGACTCGTACTCGTTAAGTAACGCTACCGCGCCACCGCATGGAAAAGTCCCGCGTTTCTGCTGTGCGAACAGTTAAGGAATTGACGGTGTGGGCACGGAAAGCATAGAACCCAGGCAACCATAACGACCTCGACTGCAACACGAACGAGGTTCGAAGAGAAACCTTTAACGAAGCACTCGGCCACTTCTACACGAAAACCTTGCTCTGTTTAACCCGTAAATTTGAGTCTTAACTGTGGCTCCTCCTCCTCCTACTATATCGATCACTTACTATCACTCAGGGTTGCTTCATTGTCAACTTTGCTGAGTGTCAAGACGGTCTAGGCGGACGTCTTCCTTGTCTGCCCCCTTTTACTCAAATAGTTTGAGTCAAGGCTGAGCTTGGGACTTAGGCTGAACGAGCATAGCAGAATAAACGAAGTTTTGATGAGGATAGTGGAACACTATTTGTCTCGCAGCCATATCCGCTTTAAAAAACAAAAAGAAGACGACTAGACATCGTCCTTAGACTAGGGAGCATTTACTTAAACTGCTTCAACCCTAACCCTTACAGTTACATGAATGAAGCCCGACTTTAGGCTACTCGACCGTGGGAGGAAAAGGTAAAGGCGAGGAAAGAGCGTTTCCTTGTAAGGGCTCGGTGTATATCTATCCTACTTGACAAAAAACAGGTTTAAAGTGCCGTGAGCAGGGTAGACTCATGTCCTACTACCGTGGCTGCGTAGGCAGTACCAACCCGTTACTTAGGACCCATAAATGATGGAGTCGCGGAAGTGATTACATCGTTCTTATGTGTGGACGTCAAAGGTGGTAGCAAACCAACAGGTGTGGAGCAGCATGTGGGAGTGCAGCGCGCTCCCAACGAGCAGTCAGGAAAACTTGAAGAACTGTCCCATCTTAACGTACACGACGGCACATGACAGCAGAGCCTAGTGGAGGAAGTACTATAGATAGCCTAGGGCTTACATCTGTACTACGACATAGGAAACAGGAAGTTTGAGTCGTCTTTATTCTACACTAGCTTTGACAAATTTGACTCAGTCATAGTTAGAAAGTTTTGATTCTTAGGTGTTTGGCGTCGCCAGTGTGAGTAGGCTAGGAAGAACTCTCAAACAGCTTCGACGAACTTCCTTAGTTCCCATTTCAAACCTTCCGGTGCAAAGAACTCCAATGCCTTCACTCGTCACTACAGCGCGACCCAGTAGGGAACCTTTTTCTGTACCCTTCGGTAAAGTATCAGATGAAGCGAGAACTTTCCTACTACCCGACCTTACGACGGTAACGTCGAACGGTGGCCTCTGAACCTCTGTTGTGCTTTTACGCTCCTTGAACTTCTCCCCATGCTTCACCGCTCCCTTAGCCCTACATTTTGGACCTTCATCGCCGGTGGATCTAGAACGGCGTTGAGACATAGATCGAGGACAAGTAGCCGACTTCATTCTAGTCCTCTGACATGACCTCAACCATCCCCTAGACCGTCGTGCTTTAGTTCACGCCCACTACCTCCCAAGCTTTTAACTGTTACAACACCGACTAATTTTACGTGAGGCTTCAGATTGAGGGTTAGTAAGCCAAAACACACTTCACTTGTGTGTCTGACTGGGTGGAAGTTGAACGAGCTGTAGTCTTACCTACAAGAGTAGGTGAAGAAGTAGTAACGAGCTAAGCCTCCACAGTCTTAGAACATATAGGAAACGAAGTAGCAGTCAGTTACCTCGAACTCTGTCATACTTACTTGAGTGTAGGAGTCGACTAGGAAGTTGATAGGGGGGCAGATAAGAATATCTAAAGGTCGGTCGACTGCCATGTCATCGAACTACGAAGTCTCTAGCTACAAAAGATTTTGGTGGAGACCGCTTGCTTATGTGAAATACTGTTAGACCTGTGAGGTGAAACGGTCCCCCGTCTAAAAATTGCCGTAACCGAGACCATAAGACTCCACGGTACTATTAACTTCTGTCCTGCTTTCCTCTTTGAACAAATAGTACTGCTCCTCCCTCTGCGCGCGACTGCAGTACTGCAGTAAGAACAAATGGAGGGTTAGTAGAAGGGCCCGCCCGATATTTTTGGGAGAGATGCTTTCAACAAGAGAGAGGTTCATAAGTTAGGTTTACAGTCTAGTTCTTTTATAGTGGTCCCTTTTCTTAATGTTCCGTGACATGTTTCGGAGTTTCGCAGTCCACGCAGTAGAGAAGGAAATTGTTTCTTCCCTTACCTGCTACACATATCGCGCTATTGTGCGCGGTCCTCGACAGTAATAACGTTCTTTCTCATCACTCTCGTCTCCTCCTAGTCGTCTGTACCCTCCTTCTCGCACGGGTCGATGCTCTTCTCGACCTTCGGTACTTTCTTGTCGACGTACGTCTGCTTGGGGGACGGTTCTCTGCTGCGAGCTGAGCACAACAAGGATGTCGTGGAAGTTTTGAGCGGTTTGAGGTTCGGATAGCTCGACCTTTCCGTCGCCACGACGAGATAGTTGGCACCGGTTACCACCAGCTGTCGCAGAAACGGTTCTCCAGTCTCTGAGGACTTGTAGGACTGCTACGTCTCACACTTCACCATAGACTGCTACTTCTCCATCTCCTTCTACCTCTACTCGTTCTAGCTTTTCTCTTCGTTGTCTCCTTGGTGCTTGCGCTTCAGGCGGCGTGGATAGCCTCCAGATTGAAGAAGTTCAAGTAAAAACCCGCAGAGGGTGGGCTTCGACAACTTACCGTGTTGTCGCGTACCAAAGTTGCGCTTCATAACAGAAAGGCGTCTAGACTGTAATGTAGGATTAACTTTCCTTGTCCACGATGCTCCAGAGCGACTTGTCTTCTCGCTGTTGCGGGTAGCTTACGCTTTG
>MU271817.1:4315-22417 GCA_021432655.1 Atractiella rhizophila
GAAGTAAATACTAGATATTGATATTGTCAAGAGATCCAGAGTTGATGATAGTTGGTGCAGGCTACAAAGTCGGAAGCAAAAACACCCGTCGACATCCCACATTCGCCATCTATCCACCCAACTACTACCTATTTCCTAAAATCTTATTCATTCATCAATAATCACATACATTCACGAGTTTCCCTTATTCTCGCCTTTAGAAGTCAAAAAATCAAATGCTGTGCTCCCACCTGTGTGTGGTATGGAGTCTGTCTCGAAGGTGATCTTGGAATCATTAGGATACTTGCACTTCGATTTAGACCCCTGAGGAATTCTCCACCTTTGCTATCGTTGTCGTGTAATTTCTCGTGCATAGTTTTGTCGTGCACAACTGTTGAAGTAGTCACAACAAACGCTGGCACAACTTTCCTTTACAGCTTTAATTTACGCTCCCTTCAAGTTTCTGAGAGTGAATGGAGGGCACTTTTGTTTGCGTGAGGTCTAGATCGGCAATTTTCGTTTACAAACTACAAGATCCTGCGAGCTCAAGTTTTGCCCGACAACATTTGTAGTCTTCACCTTAGCACTTGCAAATTCTCATGCAAAATGAATTGCCAGTGTTCATCGCTACCCTTTACTCGGGGTCCTGCTCCTTCCATGACAGCGTGCTCGGCTCGTCCCTGCATGAAACAAGTAAACATCAGTGAATTGTAGAGGAGTGGTGAACTGCTTTCCACAATACCGTCCTTTTGTCTTCTGTCTTCCCTATAGGCCGCATACTAACCCTCTGAGGTCAGTTGCTAAATCCTTCATGGCGTCTGATAATTTTCCCGATTTTAGATTGAAGGCGTTCCTTCTCCCCCTCCCTTCGACGGACCCCACTCAAGTGGACACACCATTCCAATGGAACGCGGTGAATATTGATCCAAAGGCAAAGATTACCGAAATACTACCATTGCTTCATGACTTGCCACAACGAGAAACCGACAAGAACATCGACGTCACGTACATCAACCACTTTAGAATCGACTTAGAACTGCTACCCTCCACCGTCAAAGCCCCCTTTTGGGAAACAATCGTGATTTCGAATGTAGCTGAACGGTATGCAATGTTTCATTACAACGAGAAACAGGCTGATGCGAGTTAATAGGTCGGAGCAAACGGAGAAATTTGTCGACGATTTGAAGGTGTTTCTGCGATACATGTATCCCGCGAGAGCACCAGCTCCAGCTACGATACAAATAGACAGAGATTTTTGTGCGTTTATACGTAGTTCTAGTCGTCCCAACTAACAAATAACTGGAGGCACACCGCTGGATGTTGTGCGCATCAAGTCCGAGGAAGAAGTTTTGGTGATCGTGGTACTCCTAGTGAGTGTGGCTCGTTTAACAACCAAGCTTGGAAAGCTAACACTGAGCAAAACACATTGCAGCCGTCTGGTTCGCTGAGGGCGGAAGACTGGGAAGAAGAGTCACTGAACGATCATGGCGGGATTGCACTCAGTTACGCCTCATTTATGAAATCGTTATCGATGAACCAGAAAGGAGAACAATTTCATGCCTTTTCAGATCTCAAGTCATCAGTCGTATTCCGTGGATCTCGTTACCTTGACTGCGCTTTTAAGCCTCGCCCGTATTTCCAAGTTATGGTTCTATTGAGTGAAGTATTTTCGCGAAAATGGGACACTTCAAGAGCCTCGTACTAAACTGGGCCAGCACGCTTCCCGGATGCACAAGCACTCGGTTGCACCAGAGACCAGAAGGCGAACTGGAATATAGACTTATCTTCGCACGCCAGGTTTTCGGACTTTAACCTCTACGACGTTCAGAAACGTCGCCACTCGTCCTCAATATTTACGACGAGCGTTTGTTTCCGTATCCCGCATGGGAAAAGGTTGGACCAAAACCTGAAGATCTGCACCTTCGTCGTTGGCCAGATACGGATGCTTCGATGGAGAAAGAGGAAAAGGCGTACTCTGCTTTGCGGTTGCTTCAACGGTCAACTATTCCAAAATCTTACGGTTTCTACAACGTTTGATTCTTCCCCTTTCCTCTTTCTGGCTGAATGGACTGTTCGGTGGACATAGGTGCTGCTGAGCGACGGCCCCATTTGATGGAGTTTGTCGACGGCCCATGCCTGCACGATGTTCGGGTTAGACATCTGCCCGAGGCAGAACAACGAGATTTTGTGAGCTTCTTTCTGTGTCTTTGATTCAATTAACATGTTTTATTAGTTCACAAAAGGGATGATGGTGATTGCGGCGATCTTTCTGCTAGGAATTGTTCACGGTGATTTGGTTCAACGACCTGATCAGATCATCTGTCCGACCACTTCGCCCGACGTTGTCAATTTTGGACTTTGGAAATGCGAGTGAGTTGCAGATGGACGAAAGCACTCTTTTGTCGGATTTTGCGTGGAATATTTATTTCAACCATGACTCTCCTTGTATGAGTTGCATGCTTGGATATGCTCTTGGCTGGCATGATGAAAAGGCTTATCCAGAACTTGACGTTATTACTACATGGGAGATATTGAGAGAGGTGGCTGGATGTCATAAAATAGATTAGGGAATAAGATGAACATGAAATCATTTCATGCAACCGAGGCAGTCAGCAGACGGAGACCTGAGATTCTTCTAAATTGTGCAAGGCTCTGCAATTCACTAGCGAACTTAAGCAAACTCGTTTTGGAAGGAATTTCTTTATGGTTTCTGCAGTTTTGGGTTCAGCCTCTGGAGATTTCTGAGGAGAAAGGTGAGTTCGTTCTACTGTTGCATACAAAATAATCGTGCCCAGTCTGTGCTTCTTCTTTCCCTTCACGAGACGCTTGAACAAGCAGTCATAATCATGGAAGACTTCGTGCTCATGCGGCAAAACTGTCCTCATTTTCAGGTTCTTGCCGTTTGAGGAGACTCTCCAACCAGGGAAGCGGGACGAGAACTTGAAAATTGGCACAATGTCAGAAGCCTTAAAGTATCTCGCACTGGAAATCGTTAGCATGCAATATATGCGAACTGCCAGTGGAGATCTTCTTATCACGGCGGGAAAATGAAGGTAGGAGAGTAAATCAGATTGCAAAATTTGTAATAGAAGAGGAATAGATGTTTCTATTGTGGCGATATAAATTTCGCAGCAAACCATATCTTGATTTTGATTCCATGTTTCAGCTCGTCAGCTTTACCATTGCTTACTGAAGTGAAGGGTAGGAAACGGACAGTTTTGAAGTCGCTAAGATGTGCAGGGATCGAAGGATTTGCAAAAGGACCAAAAGGATTGCAGATTGGTTACAATCGACATTACAATATCAGAAATCATTTGCCTTGAGCCTCAGTGGGTATTTATACATTCATATTCATAGTTTTCGAAAATGGCAGGGGTTTGACTCTTCTGTCCATTTCCAGTTGCAAACATTCCGATGATTGTGCCTACGGAAAGGTGAGCGCAAGTTTACATGAGAAGAGGAAAAGCACGTACCTGTGAATCCTCCACTAACTCTGCTAGCAGCCACCCTTCCAGCTTCCTTCCATTCTCCACTTTCCTCCTTAAACCAAAACTCATAATACATCCTCCTTCCAATCACCCTGAGATCGACTTTTCCGTCATCACTAAGCTCCTTGTAAAAACAAGGATACTTATTGCTTGCGTCATTGCATAGCTCTCCTCCAGAAGCAATTCGAAGAACTCTCTTGGTGCCTTTCTTCACAGCAGAAGTGGATGCGTGAGAGAGCTTGGAGGAGGCAGATTGGATACGGAAGGGGATAAACTTGTCGCAGTCAAGGTACACAGCCAATCCTGCTTCTTCACCAGACCCAAAGTTGGGTACAAAAGAGAGGGAAACGGTGACGGCAAATTCGACATCTGTCTGTCTCCTTCCTAGAATGGTGATCGGTCCATCACGAGCATCGAGTGAGTTTTCGGTGCCGAATAAACTCGCTTTCCTTCCTTCAAACTTGAAGTTATCCAGTATCGGATTGCGAAGAAACAAGAGATCGATTGGCACCTCGCCGAGGAGTCCTGTCCCGAAATTGTAAAGCTTCTTTTCTCCATTTTTGAGCTTCCTTATCCCTCCGTCATATTCTTCCTTGATCAGCTCATACTCAGCCTCCATAACCACCTTGATCGGTCCATGCCAGACAGGGAACTCTCCCTTCTTCCAAGTAACCGGCAGGACATGTGTCTCCCTCCCCATGGGAAACGAGTAGATTCCTGACCGAACGGCGAGGGCACAAGCCCACCACTTTTCAGTATCGCCTTCTTCGGCAGGGAACAGGTCAGCGTGTCCAGTGCATGTGATATAATTTGGATGTTTGGGATCGACCGTAACTTCGTGAGAAGGGGGAGAAGCGAGAAGCGGATTGTTCGGGGTGCCTTCGTATGGTCCCCACAAATCTTTTGATCTCGCCATCGCCGCCTGGTGATTCAACTCCGTCCCACCTTTCCAAAGGTGTAAGCTACTATGCTACCTGAATAAACTGACTCACCTTCAGCAACGAGGAGGTAGAAATAACCATCGCGGTAGAAGATGTGAGGTGCTTCGGGAACCCATACTCCTGTTCCTTTCCAGATGCACTTCGGAGGTCCAGAAAGGCTTTCTCCAGTCTTCAAGTCGACTTTAAACTGCAAAATCTCAGGGACAAACTGCGCTCCCGATGGTTAACGATGACTACTGAATGATTGATCAGAGAGACGAACAGCGTCATCCCATCCTATCGAGCCATACGATGTGCCCTGTACGTATGCGCTTCCATCGCCGTTTGGAGATGTGTCGAAGAAGAGAGACGTGTCAAATCCATTCAGCGTAAAGTGTACCGGATCTGACCATGGACCTGTCGGGTCAGAGGCAGTGAAGATAACCTGCCAAGATTTAGTTTCAAAAGAATAAGAATTGAGAAAGGGGCAGCTACGTTTTCATACTTCCTCTGATCAGGACATTCGTATTGGACGTGTACATTGCAGACAGAAACGTAGAACAATCCATCATGGAACCGAATGGTTGGCGCCTAAGATTACGATATTAGAGGGATGAGGAAACCGCTCTAGGGACGCACCCAAATACCGCCACAATGTCCTGGAGGGGAGATGGTGCATTTAAGCAGGTCGATTTGCTCCGGCCTCGAAATCACATTCCCTGCCGATCAAGTAATGAGCACAAGCGAAGAGTAGGAGGACGGAACATACCGACGTGTTTCCATGGACCTCGTGGATCTTTCGACGCGTAGATGGGGATGCCAGGGAACCAGAGGAACGAAGAGGTGACCAGGTAGAAGGTACCATTATGAAGGATACAAGAGGGATCGGGATTGAATCCAGGAACTAACGATCGAAAATCGTCAACCTCAGCGCAGGTGCCTGCGATCTAAGGGCGAAGACTCACTGACGGGGTTAGCGTATGCCATCGGTACGCAATGTTTAGAGTCGTGAACGAGCAGAACGAACCTAAGAAGCCGTAGACCTGTGGGGAAGGCAAGCGTCGTACCCCGCGTCTCCTCCTTTTATTCTCATCGATCACGGACTTTCATTGATGCTCGGCAGAGGTTAGGCAATTTGCTTTCAAGCTGGAGAGGTTGCTAAAGAGCCGATAATCTGCCGAAGGAGGTCTTAGTCGTGGCAGTCTATAGCTACTCGCTGTGAGTAAGGGCTGCATTAGCTAGATTAGGGCCGTTATATCCCCCTCGTCATTCCCTCCCCGCCGCAGCTGTCCCTCTACTTTGTCTACTTTGTTTTCTCCTTCTGTTCTTCGCTTCTGTTCTTCGGGTCCGTTGTGGTTGGCGTTTCCCAAGTCTTCCATAAAGCGTGTTCGCGTCGAGGTTCTGACGTTCTAGAAACGTTGGTGAAATACGTTGGCACCAGTGGATATTCCTCCAATCAATCTTGAGAAAATTCAATAAAAAGACTTTGACGGGCTCTGAAAACTGAGAACGGTCTAGGTCCTCAATAACGAACGTTAATGAACTATGACTGTATCAAGATTTAAATGCTTGGCCGCCAGTTCACTTGTCTTATTCTTAGAGTAATTGCTACAATCGTTTAGAGTTGCTCGATTCCTACAAACTGTCGGGAGGACCCCTTATTTCATTGAAACTTGGTGTAGAGAAAAACACCAACATAGTCCGCGTGTGGCAGTACCTTTTCCATTCTCGCTAATCCTTTCTGGGACGGTTCGCTCTTGCCTAGTCCATGAACGCCTATAACCACATCTGCGAAAATCCGACACTTTCCCAAGAGCTCTTTATCGACTCTCATCACTCTTCACTAAAAACGAGTTACGAAAACTCTCTTTCGAGTTCTCGGAAGTTCCTCACATCTCCGTCACATTCTGATCCAAGAGGAAAGTTTGATGGCTCGAACAGACGAAAACCACCGAACACATGTCCTACTCTGGAATTTCTGTCTCGTCTCCAAATGGGTGGAATGAAGATGCACCCTGGAGGGAAATCATGAGGCCAGCTTATAAAAAAGCTAGGGGTTCGACGTAGATTTAAAATATGCCAAACGATCCGCCTGTCTTCACGACACCTTCTTCCTTTAGATCTACACGTCGACATAGGACAGCTCTTTGCGTTTATTACTACGCACCTCCAACCTGACGAAGGTGTCTGTCCTGAAGTCAAAGCTCTTCTCCAACCAATGTCGAACACCTCTTATGCAAAGTGAAGCGTTAAGCAATGGGATGACCATCGACAAACCAAAAAAAGACCAACATGCCATCCGCAACTTATCGCCCACCCATTCTGCAGGAATGTAAAGAATGTAATCGTCAGCATTCACTGATTCCGAGCTGATTCTAAACAACACATTTACAGCAATAACCGCTAGTGCTTTTCTTTTAAGTTTCGCTTTCGAACATACAACGGCTGCTTTTGGGGATAAATCAGAGCCCCAATTCTATAAGTCGCTGTTGCGCTCTCTAATATCGTCTTTCAAATTCCTGTCTATGCAAACCAAATTCAAGCAGTTTAATGAAAATAACATTCATTTCCCACCGTTCGATCGTTTGCAGCCTTACACATCTAGCTCTATATTTCAAAGTTGGCATAACAGACAGACTCGACATGGAAATGTGCACAAACGCGCAGGATGGACTTTAACCCGTAATTTGGCTAGCTCCTGTGGCGATAGATATCCCATGCATATTGCCATCGCAACAACGATATGACAAAACAAATGCAGCTCATTAATGTTCAACGTTCAATTTCCACTATAGGCAGGTCGGGGACTGGCGCACCTGCGCCTTTACGATTTAAAATATGCCAAACGATCCGCCTGTCTTCAGGGCTCAGAGTACGACAACTTCCAAGCCAGTGAGCAACCCATCGTTTTCGCGTCTAGGAGCATTCTGGGCCGTCGAATTTACATGTCGGACATTATGATGTGTGCAGACCACTATAGAAGCAAACCGTTGTGCATATTGCGTCGAGTATGGTGCTCATCAATCCCGGCTTCATATTCAAGTTGGCGAGTCCTGCCTATGTACATATCGATATACATGAATAACCCATAAGTGATTGATCGTCTCGCTCATGAACGCTTTCGAACCGTCGATGCACGACAACTCAAAAAGAAGGTATCACCCATCTGAAGTAAAGGAGTTCGAGCGTTTTGCGAGGGTTTCTGCTGTTTTGCAGCGATCTCTGAAAGAAAAGACATTGTCCACCGACGCAGACTGATTGATGGCAACGGCGAAAACGACGCATATCAGGACAACTTCAATCCTTTCAGTTGAGACATCAGACATCGATATCAGACCTGTCCATTGCCATCGATATCATCCTTCGCCCAATTGCTCGCTCAAACAAACCCCGCTCACCTTTCACAAGCCCGTCCAAGCTATGAAAGACTCGCGGCCTTGCTCACTCCAAGTAGTTCTTGGACACCCTCCCCCTCCTGACCTGAGCACGCACCACCACCCACTCACCACATCTCGCTCAAATCGTCTCTGAGAGTCGCACGCAGCACACTCCTCGCATCCACACGATTCGTCTTTTATAACTCGCTCGTTGTTTGCTGCGGCCTGCAAGTAAGGAATGAGCAAACAAGACCAATTTAGATCTCCTTGTTGACGACCACAGTTCTTCTCGTCTGTTTCAGCTGCCAATTCAGCGTATGCTCATGGACAGCGTTCGGACGAAGAGCTTGGACCCATTGGTGGTTGGAACGGCGGATCGAGAGGCGGAGCAGTCTGCTGCCCCCGAGGTGTTGAGGTTAAAGGTGGAGAAGCTTAAAGAGGCACTCAGGGATGTTCTGGACGCGTTCCGCCCTGAACGTCAGATGAGCAGATCTCGCAGGTCAGGAGGGAGTGTGGCGTCGTGTGAAGTTGAGGCTCAAGAGGTGCGTTCTGTGTTCCTCTTCAGCGCCGCATTCGCATTTGAGATGGGGCATGAACGGTTCGTACGTAGGTGCGGAGGGACGAGTATGGATGTCAATGCTTTTCTTACCCATGCTGTCAAACCGCAAGGTCAATTATCCAAAGCGTCAGAACCGTGTTTTTAACACCTCATTTGTTCCGATCTGGTTATGGGCAAGAGTTGTGGTGAACAAAAGCGCTCCTCTTGTCTCTACCGTCATAGGAGCCCTCACAAAATGCTGTACTCTTTACTCCTTGCAATCCCAACCCTGTTCCTTCTGGGGTTACGCCATCTGCTTCGCATGCTGACCCGATATTGTACTCAGGATCCCATTTTGCCTTTGATATTGCCTCTGGATGAAGTGCCAATTGATGAAGCACGTGAAACGGCGCGACGCGAGGAGGAGGGACGGACGGAGGATGCAGTCGTCGAATCAAATGCAGCAGGAGAAACGACGCTTGTCGACGCGGGAGATCCGCCAGAGGAACCTTTGGTCGATATTGACGGAGAAGAGCCCGCGCGTAAAGTCAAGGTCGTCGATGTCGACTTTGAAGGAGATGAAGACGAGAGTATTGAAGGAGATTGGAGAAGACCGCGGCCGAAACTGGATCCATTGCAAGAGGTTATGGAATTACTGCTTAAGTGGGACTCCCCTTCCAATCTCTTCTTTCAGCCACTTCAGCCCAGATCTATGCAGGTGTTAATATTTGGTGATGTTTGGCGGTAATGGCGAACAGGAAGCTTAACTCCCTCTCGGCTCCTCAGCCTCCCTTACCTCTCTCCACCATGCACGATCCATGGGGCACAGATCCCATCTACGTCCCTCCACTTCCATATGTCAGTGGAAATGGCACTGGATTGACA
Source organism: Atractiella rhizophila (assembly GCA_021432655.1). Classification (NCBI taxonomy): domain Eukaryota; kingdom Fungi; phylum Basidiomycota; class Atractiellomycetes; order Atractiellales; family Hoehnelomycetaceae; genus Atractiella; species Atractiella rhizophila. The sequence continues at coordinate 13,503 of MU271817.1, forward strand.
TCTACCTCCTCACCTTCTACGAGCATGTCCGCACGCGAACTTGCAAGGGTGTTATCGCTCTGCTTCCAAGCATTCGCATCACGGACTGTCCCCGCATCTATCCCCTCTGCATCAGGAACAACAGCTAAAGATAAAGAAGAAGGTAGTGTGGAAGAGAGAGAGAAGAAAGTGGATTCGAAAGACAAAGAGGTGATATCGCTGTTGGTCGAAGCTTATGAAGGTCTTTTACCTCTCCTACCACCGTCCTCCCTCTCCGGCCTCCATCTGCCACTGCATCTCAGTCACGGGTGCAGTTTATCTCCCCCTTATTCTCCCACTCATCCCCATTCCTTCCGTCCCGGTTGTCAAAACCCACAGACCCGCCCCTCTTCGTCTTCCGGCACGGGCAGTCAACCCCCAATCTTCCGTCTCCCTCCTGAACTCCTCCTTCGCATCTTCCTCCATCTCAGAGCGTCGGCTGAGTCACCTCCTTCCCCTTCTTCCGACGCACATTGGCCGTACACACCCTCACGGTCTCTCTTACAAATGGATCTCCATACCCTTGCTCTGGTCTGTCGAACTTGGGAACCGGCTGCGAGACAGGCTGCATATGCTGTTGTGTCTTTGAGAAAAAAGGAGCAAATGGATAAATTGTACTCTACAATCGAACAGAGCAGCAATGACGGCGATGCCTCCGAAAAGGGAAAAGGACAGGGAGGAAGGAGGATTGCCGCTTGGATACGAGAAATTGACGTCAAAGTCTCGACCGCGACGAGGTCGATGAGGAGGTTGAGGGGAGGAAACGCCCCTATCAGTACCACTACGGGACCGTTCGCATGGATGCATACGGGAGGAGGGGGACATCCCTTCTACTCCTCATCTACCGTCCCCCTCGCGTCCTCCGATACGTGCGGGACATCCCTTGGGAGGTTGTTGAGCGCCTGTCCGAACGTCGCCAGTGTGGAAGTGAGCATTTCGAACGGGGGCAGCTCGTACGGTTATTCGATCGGGGCAGAGTTCCTGGAGGCGGGGTTACTGGAGAGTCTGTGTACTATGCGAGGATTGAGGAGTGTAACTTGGAGACAGAGCCTGGATTTCGGTGATCTCGTCGAAATCTTACGCGAAGTAAAAACGATCGAAAACCTCTCCCTGCCCGCAGGTGTGACAAACTTGTCGTCACCTCCCCCTGCACCGTCTGTCACTGCCATTCCAGCTCCTGGTGTTGGAATTGGCGCAGCAGTGAGCTCAGTACCAGAAGAGCCAGAGCATCAAGCACGCCTGAAGTCTTTTCAGTGCTCTAATTGGGACTTTCCTTCCATCACTCCTGCCCAGCTTTGCTGGATCCTCCGCCCTGCTGTCCACACTATAAAAACACTCGACCTCGGTAGTTGGAGCGGAAATGGCGCCTTTGGGCTGAACGGTGCGCCGCAAGGTGGCGGAAGGAGTCCTCCATGGGCTACAGCGGAAGTTGCAGACTTGCTCGTTCAGATGAAGGCGGTGGAAAGGGTCGCGTTGAGGGATTTACATGGTCTGGGTGTGGTCCGTACCCATTCCTACCCCTCTTCCCTCATGCTGTCCATGCAATCGTAGATATTGAATCAAATGATGGCGCAGGTGGATCAGAGTCTTCGGAACGACCCTCACAACGGATACCTCGACCACTCACTCTCTCACTTCTCCAATCTCACCGAACTCGCAATCGACTGGTCTTACACAGGCCCAGAGTTCTTGACCTCCCTCGCCCCTTCAATCGAATCCCTCCTTCTCTTCGGAGCACCGACCAGCACGAACGCCGATCCTAAGGACCTCCTTGCACTCGTGGAGCGCAAAAATTCGAAACTCACCACACTCGTGTTGAGTGGGTGGCCGGTCGGTGTCGCAGGAAGTTGGAATAGCAAAGAGATCAGGGCACTGAGGTATGTGTACCCTCTGTATTTTGTCCTTAGGGACGAACGAAGGACGTGTGCTAAATTGCGCGTTGTAGGAGCGTGTGCCATCGAAAAGGTTGCCTGTTCGCTTTCACAGGCGGTTCATAACCAGTTTTGGCATGTCTCCTGGAAAGACGATGTGATGTTGCTTGATTTGCAAGAAGTAGGCGGTGGACGTGAAAGCAGTTTGTTGTGATTCAATTCTGGTTGTGGTCGCAAATCTGTCCATAATCACGGTCTCTCTTACAAATGGATCTCCATACCCTTGCTCTGGTCTGTCGAACTTGGGAACCGGCTGCGAGACAGGCTGCATATGCTGTTGTGTCTTTGAGAAAAAAGGAGCAAATGGATAAACTGTACTCTACAATCGAACAGAGCAGCAATGACGGCGATGCCTCCGAAAAGGGAAAAGGACAGGGAGGAAGGAGGATTGCCGCTTGGATACGAGAAATTGACGTCAAAGTCTCGACCGCGACGAGGTCGATGAGGAGGTTGAGGGGAGGAAACGCCCCTATCAGTACCACTACGGGACCATTCGCATGGATGCATACGGGAGGAGGGGGACATCCCTTCTACTCCTCATCTACCGTCCCCCTCGCGTCCTCCGATACGTGCGGGACATCCCTTGGGAGGTTGTTGAGCGCCTGTCCGAACGTCGCCAGTGTGGAAGTGAGCATTTCGAACGGGGGCAGCTCGTACGGTTATTCGATCGGGGCAGAGTTCCTGGAGGCGGGGTTACTGGAGAGTCTGTGTACTATGCGAGGATTGAGGAGTGTAACTTGGAGACAGAGCCTGGATTTCGGTGATCTCGTCGAAATCTTACGCGAAGTAAAAACGATCGAAAACCTCTCCCTGCCCGCAGGTGTGACAAACTTGTCGTCACCTCCCCCTGCACCGTCTGTCACTGCCATTCCAGCTCCTGGTGTTGGAATTGGCGCAGCAGTGAGCTCAGTACCAGAAGAGCCAGAGCATCAAGCACGCCTGAAGTCTTTTCAGTGCTCTAATTGGGACTTTCCTTCCATCACTCCTGCCCAGCTTTGCTGGATCCTCCGCCCTGCTGTCCACACTATAAAAACACTCGACCTCGGTAGTTGGAGCGGAAATGGCGCCTTTGGGCTGAACGGTGCGCCGCAAGGTGGCGGAAGGAGTCCTCCATGGGCTACAGCGGAAGTTGCAGACTTGCTCGTTCAGATGAAGGCGGTGGAAAGGGTCGCGTTGAGGGATTTACATGGTCTGGGTGTGGTCCGTACCCATTCCTACCCCTCTTCCCTCATGCTGTCCATGCAATCGTAGATATTGAATCAAATGATGGCGCAGGTGGATCAGAGTCTTCGGAACGACCCTCACAACGGATACCTCGACCACTCACTCTCTCACTTCTCCAATCTCACCGAACTCGCAATCGACTGGTCTTACACAGGCCCAGAGTTCTTGACCTCCCTCGCCCCTTCAATCGAATCCCTCCTTCTCTTCGGAGCACCGACCAGCACGAACGCCGATCCTAAGGACCTCCTTGCACTCGTGGAGCGCAAAAATTCGAAACTCACCACACTCGTGTTGAGTGGGTGGCCGGTCGGTGTCGCAGGAAGTTGGAATAGCAAAGAGATCAGGGCACTGAGGTATGTGTACCCTCTCTATTTTGTCCTTAGGGACGAACGAAGGACGTATGCTAAATTGCGCGTTGTAGGAGCGTGTGCCATCGAAAAGGTTGCCTGTTCGCTTTCACAGGCGGTTCATAACCAGTTTTGGCATGTCTCCTGGAAAGACGATGTGATGTTGCTTGATTTGCAAGAAGTAGGCGGTGGACGTGAAAGCAGTTTGTTGTGATTCAATTCTGGTTGTGGTCGCAAATCTGTCCATATTAACGGGGGCCAAGCCACAAAATGCTCGTATTGGCGCTCTCAGGTCAGTATCCGAGCCAGTTTTTAGTCAGTTGTTGCTTGCATGACAGATATGGGATCTTTGAGGCGTTCATTTTCGTCCGCTGTATGTACTACTAGCGACTGTGTAGGAAAGGAGGAATCAAGTTCAAAACATCCAATTTCATCGATCATAACGAGCACTGAAAAAGTCCTTCTCTGAGTAAAAGCGAGCCTTAACCACCCTACCCCCGAAGAATCGGCCATCGAATTGCTTCAAAGACATGTAGGCTCCAGCCATCCCTGAGAAGACGACAAAGACTCGAACTGCGTCCTCGACGTTCCCATACGTGGGCAGGGTGTAGATAAAACAGCGTTCGACGATCCCATGCTTCCCAGCCTCTTCCGCTAACCAAGACCAATCAACATCGTGCATACTGGGAGTGGGAGACGAATGGACGTACCGATCTCACCAGGAAGGTCATCGTCAATCTGATCAGGCTCCACCATATTGCTCAGAAGGACGATCCGACTAGGTTCACCGTACTTGTCCTTCTCCTCAGCCCTCTTCTGGTCCCTGGCAGTATCCACCACATTCCCTCTCAAGCCCACCTTCGGAGTGGGAGCAGGCTCAGCCTTGTTCTTCCCCTTTCCTTTCTTCTCCTTCGTGGGTTGAGCAATCGACAACGCATCCACTCTTCCTTCCCGTCCTACAGCTCCTAGTCCTTGACCTTCAGACCAACCGTATTTTGCCATGAATCGTGAAGCAAAGTCTTTCGGTCCATCACTAGCTCATGCGCATGTTAGCTTTCTTACACTCTTGAATGGGGGAAGTGAATATAGCTGACTTTTCTTCTGGGGCAGGCGGTGGCGGAGGGGCTGGTTGAGGAGGTTGAGCACCAAGTTTGCTCAATTTCTCAGCAATCGCCTTCGCCTTCTGTTGAGCCTCGCTAAGGTTAAAAGCAGGTGCGGCAACTGGTAATGGCGGGCTCAATTCACTCGCTAGGGGAGCAGGAGGGATTCCACCGTCATCGAAAGGCTCCGCAGGTTTTGGAGCCATTTGTCGTTGAAAGTGAAGCTCTGGGCCGCGGTATACGGTACCTGGCATGAGTTCCGGAGGAGGATAACTCGGAGGAGGTGGTGGAGGTAAAGCTTTCGACATCGCCAGACGACGGGCGTAGGCGTCTTCCCCAGTCTCGTTCATTGGCGCCATAGCGACCCGACGAGCGTAGGCCGCTTCGCCCGTCTCTTCAGGCGGCGGTGCGAAGGATGCTTCTGGTTGAGGAGGAGGAGAATCGTAGTTCTTCGGCGGAGCAAACATTCCAACTATGCGCAAAAAAAAATAATAGTTGATCAGTGCTCTGAACGACTGGGATGGGCAGACCTTTAGCTCGTTTGGTCTCGCGTGGAGAGTTGCTTCGACTTCGATCGCTATAGTCGCTGGAATAGTCAGATTCACTGCTCCTCCTCCTCTTCCGCTCCTTCTCCCTCTGTCTCTCCATCTGTCTTTCTTCTCGTTTCTGTCTCTGATACTCAAGCCATTCAAACTGCGACATCAATCAACATTGTCGTTCCATCCAACAGAATAAACAAACAAACGTACGTAGTCATTAGGCTTAGCCGGATCGTACTCCGCGTCATAGCTCACAGGCTCAGGTTCATTAACCTTCCCGCCCTTTTTCTTTTTCTATGCTCACGAAGTCGAAACAAAGCAAAGGCTGAGCTCTCATCATTTAAGGAGGGCAAAGAAAAAGACCTTTTTCTTCGAAGTCGATTTCTGCGCTCGTCGACCCGCATCGGTCTTCAGGAACCCATTCACATCTTCCTCTTCTCCGGGAAGGGTGAGCGGTGGAGGGACTATTTTCTTGACTGTCATGCCGGCGGGCAGTGAGGTTTGAGCTAGAGGTTGTGGAGGAGGATTGGAGTCGAGGTTCGAGGTTGACGCGGCGATGACGGCGGCTGTTGACATTCCAGATTTTGGAACTTGAACAGTAGTCGAGGGCTGCTTGCGTTTGATGGGGGCAAAGCGTAACGAGGAAGACCACACTGGTGGAGAAATCACTACGATCAGTACTGTGTCCTTAGACTTTGGCAACGTTGTCGGCTGGATTGCAATTCCAGCCCCACAGGTCTGGAGCAAGAAGTTTCCTCGGCCGTCGTGCATAAGTTGCTGCCAAACGGTCCAAGTGTCTCTTGCTCGAAGCAGATGGAAGGAATGTTATTTGGAACGGCTATTTCTGTCTGGCCCTTTTGGAAGGGGGGCTTGCATCTCGTCCCTAACTCGACCACAGATTCGCAAGACTTGCCGATCAAGGCTCATGGGTATTGTGGAAGATAGCGAACGACATCACTCCAGAATGGGAGCCTGTGTAAAATCCCCACAAAGCTCTCAGTGTCGAGCAAATCCTCTCAAACAAGTTGCATTATTCGAGAAGGCAGGTGCTCGATTTGAGGACAGAGACGGATATTTGTCAAGCGCTAAAAGGGCAAACAACGCGATGAACCAGGTTGAATGTAACAGTGCCAGAGCTCTCGAACTCCTGCACGTCCCCTCCTTTTTTCTTAGAAGGAACTTCAACAACCGGTCTTCACATCTACAATTCCACACGAAGAAAACCGACCTTTCTCCCCTTTCTTTTCCTCACCACCATGTCCTTCCTTCTCCTTCGCCTCTTCCGCCCCTTTCACTTCCTCCTTTCCCGCCTCTCTGTGACCCTTCTCACTCAAATCCCTAACACGTTCCTTAGCCACCTCTTCCAAGTCATTTTTCCCCAAAGCACCCTCCAAAGTCGATCTCGCAGATTGTGCAGCTTGAGCGGGGGGTTCGGGAACGGCGACCGCCTTGGACCCTGCAAAAGATATACCGCCGTATAGCGACATTCTTGAAGTCCCGAAGCGAGAATAGTCTGGTTTTCGAGAGAGTCAATGATTATGGAGGGCAACGTCGTTGTTTTGGTCGTTTGTGGACGGAGACACGGAGCCGACTGAAGGAGAAGCAAGAACTACTTGTTCTGATTTGATTAAGAGGGATGGTCATGCTCAATGTTATTGGATGACAGTAGAGCTCCGGTAGTATGTTGATATGGTATGCTTCTCGTTCCCCGGCTTTTCTTGTTATCGCTGCTTTCAGCTGGCTGGAACAACGATGGAAGGCAAGAGGCTCTGCTGACAGGACCAGTGACCACCGTGTGCTCTCACTCCGTTATCTTCTTACCTGGGCCAGAAGAAGAGGATGGAAACTGTTGCTGCCTCCTGCAAATTGAAGGTTTTATCATGCTTTTGAGCCAAAGCCTCGATGCCATGCCTAGGATTCCTTCAGGCTCAACTTGTCTGTTTAAGAGTTTCATTGCTTAGAGCACAATCTGAGTCCGTTTAGTTCGGAGAGTACTTTCTTGATCCTTTCCCTTCCGAGTCGTGAGCTACTGTGCGGGCAGCTCTCTCAATCTCTTCAGTTTGCGCAGACAACAATAAATGGAGCCACGATCCTTTCAAACAAGGATTTATCTATCCTTCTTCTCCAATGAGGCACTTGTCTTGATGGTCAGCACTGTCAGCACTGAACCCAACAGCTATCTGAGAGCTTTGGTTGTTGCCTTTTGTGTAAACCATCCCCTCCGACCACGTCGTCTTGATTTCATCTCTCGAGCTAATTATTCGTCTCTTCAACCAAGCACGAATTCAGCGGCGGCAAGAATTTTAAGGATCGAGCGTCATTTTCTCCAATTGTGATCTGGTTTTCTAAGCTGTTATAAGCTTTGTTGACGAGGCAACACAGTGAAGCCGAATGGCCAAAGAGGAATATACATATGAAAGTCCTACGAAAGATAATAGTGCTCAAAGGACTATGATTCCTCAGAGTGTTCTCACCTAATCCTTCCCCTCTTCCTTCTCTTATCTTCACTTCACATAAGGTGTCAGACGGGAGAGATGCTGTGCGGCCCCGGTCACAGAGGGCTGACCGCGGATGAATGGATGCTTACAACCAACTTCGGTTTATGCGATGGCTGGCAGCGAATTTATGTCATGTTCCTGCCCGGAAGCGTTCCAGGGCCCGGATAAGGATGGAAGATATCAAGACGGCCTCCTTTGTCATGTCATAATGCTCGTCCCCCGCTCTCTTCCTCCCACATTTGCTTGTGACCACGCCACACAATGGCGGCTGCAGCGACATCTCCCGCTGGTCCAAAGCCCTCACCTGATGAACTCGAAGACTGGAATTACCTCCATGACGTGATGTCACAGTTCCATGAAAACTTTCGACAGTGTTTTCGAGAAATCTATTCTCATACTGCGAACGATAATGCCTGGAGAGACGAATTTTGTTCCCTAAGTCAGTGTTGATTGAATGCGTACTTTTCTCCTTTGCAATAGTTTAAACACAGTTGATATAGGTAGCTTTCTGCGTTTCGCTGAAAGCTTCTTCATTGGCTTATCGAACCATCACGGCATCGAAGGTTCCTCGTTACTCCTCGATTGCTCTTCAGTGTTGACGTTAAAGATCAGAGGCACGATTGTTCCCAATTCTAGCCGAGAAGATGCCTGAATTCAGAGGTGGGGTGGTTGTGTTCATATGATGAAAGGCTGAGAAACTAGCAGGTGATAAACACCCCGATGAACACCGAAAAATTCACGCAGGTCCATTCTTTCCTGTCCCCCCTTTTCAATGCCCTGATTAAGGAATTCTTCGTGACAGGTCTGGACAAATATGGAGAATATGTTAAGGAGTGTAAACTTGATTCAAGCAAGTATTCCGCTTCGAAGTTGAGGGAGATCATGGATTCCTTTGAAAAGATTCTCTTTTATCGTGCGCTTTCTTCTTTCACCATAGAGCGACAGCTCTGAGCATAGAATGTTGACAGATTTGGATGCCGAGGTCAAGAGCTTAGAATACGAGAACATGTCAAAGTACTGGACTTTGGATGAAGTTAGGAATAAGATTTTGAGATTCTGATGTCAGCGCACAGATATCCGGCAGACTTCACACAGCTTCGCGTCCCGTTCATCATCTCATTGCAAAGAGAGGATTGAGATATTTAGTACTCGGTGACTTTTAAGGCTCATGAGAAGCATAGCAATCGTTTATCCTTGAATGTGTTATTATGTCAGTTTCGATCTTCTGCATCGAAAAGCTTTCAATTTCTGCAGCAGA